>VWYH01006851.1:254260-292620 GCA_013399365.1 Pampusana beccarii | reverse complement strand
GTATTTTTTTGTTTGTGTTTTTTACGAAGCCAGCGGGCAGAGGCCGAGGCAAGCCATGCAAGCGTGCAGCAATGCCACTCCGAGCCCCGGTCTGCCCGAGCCGCGCGTTGCCAGGGGACACTGATGAAATACTCGGGGCTCCCACCTGGCTGCCCAAAACGCCCTTGAAATCGCCGGGTCGGGAGGAAAGGTGCAGTGCAGGAGGAGACAGACAGACAGACAGCAAAACCCTAAAAAAAGCAGCCAGAAGTCATGGTCCCTTCTGTTCCTACACCCGCGACCCAGCAAGATCACCTCACACCCTCCCAACAGCCTGGGATGGAGTTCGCAGATATCGCAAGTTTATCAGCTCTTCCTTTACAGACATCTGCAAAATTACCCCCAACCCACATCTTCAAAGCACTTTCAAGACTCTTGCCGTATGGGCACAGTCAGGAGCAGGGTTTTTGTTGCTCTTGAATGATTTTATTTTTCCCCCTTTCTGTACTATGACGCGGTTTATATTATTTGCTCAATGGGATCAGTGCCTTTCCACTGAAGACTCTATTTTAAATATCAACACAGGCTGGCATTTTAAGAGTTATTTAAAATGTCACCAGTCACAGAATGTTTAATTATTGCAAACATCTTTCAAAAAATTCCACAGCGAGTTTCTTGCGCCAAGTGATTTATTTCGGATATAATTTCTGTTTAATTAATAGGGGATTTAGCTCTGACCTGGAGGGTGTGAGAACCAGCAGAGGAGCTGCAGTTGAGTTAGGTTAACATTAAACCTGCCCGTGCCTGTTCGAGGCTGAGGAAAAAGAAAAAGAAGAGAGAATTGGGCTGGCACTTACTCAGCTGCTGCTACCCAGCGTATTCTCATGTTGACTGCAATGGAAAAATTGTAAAGGCAAACAGAACTAGGAGGAAAAAAAAATAATCACCGGAATATGAACACTGTGCTTTGTTATTTATTTTAACTATGTATATAATTTGCTATAGAGTCTAATTATACCTAATTTCAGCCGAGATAATATCTGGGCCATGCTTTGTTATTTGTATATTCTCAGAGAGCAGTTTCTCAATCGTCTGGCCTGAACTTCTTTAAACTTCGAGAACAATTGGAATCAAACACTAAAAGGCTACTTGGAGGAAAAAGAAAAGCACCTACTTTTAACAACAAAAAAATTACAAACATGGAAAATGCCTAACCTATGCTTCTCAAAACACCGGGTTACATCAGAACCAATTTTAATATCCTGTAAAAACCTCTTAGTATGACGCACATACAGCTGTCTAATATTGCTGCTTAAAATGCCCCCGCATTAAATAAGATTCTATGCTGTAAAATTTTGCAAGGTGATAAAACAAAAAAAATGATATAATAAATATAAACCATCTGCATTTTTTAACAAGCCATTTGGAAATGGATTTCATTTATATTTAGAATTGTTTTGAAGTGTTCCTTTTTTTTGAAAATGTCCCAGTTACAGTATATTAGGTTTTCAGTAGAAAGATTAAAAGAGCTGACGCACAAATAAACACGCATGCACACCCAGAGCAATTTCCAGAACTATGAGAGCATTTGATTCTTCAAGGATACTACAGCTGGCTTTTAGTCACATAAAAAGGGGTAGTGTGTGCAATCAGCAGCTCTGGAAAATGGATTCACGCACACAAAAATGCATTAAAACGACATTAAGATTTTGGCAACAACCAACGTAAGCCAGGAAACCGAGCTTCAGGCTGGAATTGTGTCCATTCTACAGGGGCAGAAAATCCATCCTGGGTCTCCCAAGGGTCAGAGCAGAAACACCAAGGGGAAACAGGGCATAGGTAGGGGAGACGAGAGAGGGAATCACGCTTTTTGATAGAATCATTGCAGCTGGAAGACACCCTCAGGATCATCACATCCAACCATAACCTAACTCTGGCACTAGACCACATCCCTAAGAACCCCATCTATATACCTTTTAAACCACTCAGGGATGGTGACTCCACAGCTTCCCTGGGCAGCCTGTTCCAACGCCTGACAACCTTTTCTGTGAAGAATTTTTTCCTAATATCTAATCTAAACCTCCCCTGGCGCAACCTGAGGCCATTTTTTGGTGTGACCCAGCTCCCGTAGCACTATCTCTATTAAGAGAATCACACCACTTTGTGTCAAAGGTCCACGCAGCCCAGCATCTCCACCTAAAAAGCTTCTCATTTAACTCCCCTGTATTGCTTCTGCTGCTTTGCACTCTTACTTCCGCTGGCACAGGACACTCCTAAGTGCTTTCTGAGCATCTGTTTCTAGCAAGCCTCCCGATACTGGTGAAACAGTGATGATACAGCACTGCCCTGAGCACCTACGCGAGAGAAAAATAGTTTAAAGGTTCTCAAAATTGCCAAGAACCTTGCACGGCCTTGCACCACTGCTCAGCACCTTGGACTCCACTCATCATCAGCTGCACCATTAACCCCCAAAGCTTATCCCAGTCTGTGGGTGACCAATATTTATCTTTTTGAACTCGCTTCAGTTCAGCATTCCCAGAAACCATGTGAATTTTTCTTCTTCGGAAGCTCACACCTAGAAGAACCAGTGGTTGGGCTATTTTTGCCTCCTATGTGCTTCCTCTCTACAAAGCCCTTCTCAAGATTCAAAATGTTGGTTTGGTTCCCCTCTCCACCCCCCCAATACAGGGATAGCGGTGTGGCACAAGAAGAAAAGGGCATTTTGTGCCAAACCAAGCAGGCAATGGCTAAGTAGGATGGGGCTGTGACTCCTTTACTTTGCCATTGCCTCCCCAATAAGGCAAGAACTACCAGGGGCCATTACTGGAACCATTACAAAGCAGAAGAAAGTTAGTTTTAACATAAATTAAGCACCATATTAATATTAGGACTAAAGGCATTTCATGCCTACTAATAAATATCTGAGGGGTCATTTGTTTAAATTTAAATCTTTCATTCTATTAATAAGCAAACACCCTATTGACCAGATACCAAATACAATTCTTCTCCCTGAAAACAGCCACTGAGAAAGTTCATCATCATTAACAAAAAAAGAGGAGCTTTTATTGGACTTTCCCTTTCTATTTCATCATTTAATTACTTGATGCTAACGTCTCATCAATGAGATCAAAGTTTGAACAAGCCACGGATTTTTCAAAGACACACATTTGGACAGAGAACTCTCCATTTACAAGCCCAGCATTTTGCTTTTTTTGGTGCCTGATTGCATTCCTGTACCAACCAACATACGGCTAAGAGAGATCTCTGCTCTCCGGTAGGATATGGGATCCAATTCTCTATGTCCTCCCTCGTGTGCTTTTTCACAGCCTCTGTGCTGGCATCACCACAGCTCACCCTCTGCCGCTTGGGATCTCGGATCTTCCAGCAGCCAAACATTTTGGTTCCTCGGGCAAGGCGGGATGCAGACACGCAATTAAATCAAGTGTTAATAAAGCGCTTAATCAGACTGGCCTGCTGAATCAGGCCCGAGACACCTATGGCTTAAAGCACATCTAAACTTATATATATATATATATCCATACCAACACCAGCTGCATAAATACATGTTCATGTGAATTGAGGGAGTTCCTCTACGAAGGTTATTCAAGCTCCTTGGCTATTAATGCTTTCAGCAACATTTGCTGAGGACACAAAAGCCATAAGAAGCCATGGGGGAATGTTATGAGAACTGGGGCTGTTCAGCCTGGAGAAAAGGAGGCTGAGGGGGACCTTATCGCTGTCTACAACTGCCTGAAAGGAGGTTGTAGTATGGAGGGGGTTGGTCTCTTCTCCCAAGCAGCAAGTGATAGGACAAGAGAAATGGCCTCAAGTTGTGCCAGGGGAGGTTTAGATTGGATATTAGGAAAAATTTCTTCACAGAAGAGGTTGTCCAGCACTGGAACAGGCTGCCCAGGGAAGTGTTGGAGTCACCATCCCTGGAGGTGTTTGTTAGACATGTAGATGAGACTCTAGGGACACGGTTTAATGGTGGACTTGGCAGTGTTAGGTTAACGGTTGGACTCGGTGATCTTAAAGTTCTTTTCCAACTGAAACAACTCTACGATTCCATGATTCTACCCAGCTGAGCCACCAACCTTGCTGTGAGTGACAAGTCTCCAGTCCCCTTTCGGTACCCATCACAACATCTCTCAGCACTAAGCACCAGCACCGTCCTCTGTCACGGGGTACACAGCAGATACAAGCCAGGAGAGACAAACAGAACTAGAAAAATGTGAGCGGAGACCCAGGCAGGCAAAACCACACAGACCCACAAAGTTTTGTGCCTTTCCCTTTGTAGTGATGACACTGAAACTCCATCAGGATGAACATCTTATGGTTATATAAAAACATGTCTAGTTATTGAGACCTTACAGAGATGGGACTGCAAGTGTTAGGAAATAGGATAGATTTTTTCACACCACAAGCCCCTGCACCTCGAAGCACTTGAGCTTCTCACTTATTCTGTTTTCAGGGGGTTTTTTTGTTTTCTTGTTGGTTTGGTGGTTTTTGTGGTTTTGGTTTGTTGTTTTACTTCGAGGAAACCTTTTCACTGTTCAACTGCTGCAATACAATCTGAGGAATTTCAGGATTCAGAGGGAAATTGAAAAAATATTGTGAACTTTTATGTATCTATTCAGCCTTGCAGTTTTTAAGCTAACTGTGAGAGAGACAAAGGATTCCGTGCTATCTCTGAAATGAGGAGATTCAGCCAAAAAAAATGACATGGCTGGCATCTCATCCCCAATATGTAAAGTGTGGCAGTCATCTCTAAGCAACTCCTCTTCTTCCCTTCCTATGTAACTTGCACTATTCCATTTTCTTCTTTCTGGGGACACTGAGCTTGGGTTTTCTTTCCTGAAAGAAGAAAACACTAGAAATAAACAGAGCAACTTCATGTCTCATTTGTACCTACTTAACTCTCACAGTCTTCATTCACTCAACCAAGGAGAAAGGAAGCTATGGACAAGCTGTATTTCAGGAAGAGAAGGATTTAGAGGGAAAAATATCATCCTTTGGCTGTTTTCTGGATTACTTGGCTCCCAATAAGAATGAGTACCAAAGAAAGTACCTGCCCAGAGAGTCAGAGCTCTCCAGAAGGAAGAGATACTGAAATAGCAAGATGGCAAGACTTTTTCAGCAAGGAAGAAGTTAGCCTTCCAAAGAACAATTTTTCACGTGTTCCCTAGTGTCCTATTCTCAGCATCAAATTTCCCCAGAAGCACTGGTGTTACAGTACCCACAGCGTCGGAATAAAAATGTTAGACAAGTAACTCTACAGAGTAAAGAAAAAGTTAAAGGGATAAAACTCAGAGAAATGTAAAAAATGCTTTAGGGGAGAATGTTTTCCCCTCTGGGTTTGCCATCTCCTCCAAACAAGGACTGGAGGAGGAATAAACAATTTTGTCTTTTTCTTCAGATCTGAAGGTACAGATAGAGAGCATGTTCCAAACAACGAGCAAAATCAGAGCACTTAAAATGTCATTGGGGCAGGAGGCAGGCTGGGAGGTGTGCAACAACAGATGGAAGTCACTGAACAGTACAACATAGAACCTGCTCTGAGCAAAGGACCAAGATAAGGCCGGGACTCTTTAGTTTGGAGGAGACTGAGGGGTGACCTCAATGTTTATAAATACATAAAGGGTGAGTGTCACGAGGATGGAGCCAGGCTCTTCTCAGTGACAACCAATGGGAAGACAAGGGGTAATGGGTTCAAGCTGGAACACAAGAGGTTCCACTTAAATTTGAGAAGAAACTTCTTCTCAGTGAGGGTGACAGAGCCTGGCCCAGGCTGCCCAGAGAGGCTGTGGAGTCTCCTCTCTGCAGACATTCAAACCCACCTGGACACCTTCCTGTGTAACCTCATCTGGGTGTTCCTGCTCCAGCAGGGGGATTGGACTGGATGAGCTTTCGAGGTCCCTTCCAATCCCTGACATTCTGTGATTCCTGTGATAAGGCACAATGCTTCTTTCAAAGCGGCCTTGGCATTTAAGCAGGACTTTTTTTTTTCTTCTGTCTTAAAAACAAAACAAACACAAACACACGCCACCACAACAACACAATTACAAACCATAATTTACAGGATTTGACCTCAGGGTTCAGCATAGGACTGTTCAGCACAATCCCCAGCGCAGAAAAACAAAATCCAAAATAATTCTCATGTTGCCTAGAGTTTCTCCAAGATCCCAGACCTCCTCTTTGCTCATGGGCACTCACACACGCGTGTTCTGTCTCTGGCTGTTCCAGCAATGCACTTTCACAAGCCCTGTCCTAACGATGCCTCAGACCCATCCTGGTAGCCTTGGCTCACGTGTTGGACATGGACTGGGTGAAGATCTGGGTCTCTTTCAAAGCCCATGGTGGGACTCCAGCTGGGCTCACATCAAGTGACACATCTGTGAATGCACATCACCCATCAGCGATCTTCCTGAACACATCTGGCTGATTTGCTTACATAGGCTGAAGTGTCTACATGCCCAGCTCTAAACGTATTTTACATTGGGATGCAGGAAAGATCCAAAGCCAGCATCCATCAACAGCAACACCTCAAGAATATGGGAACTGATTTTTCCCTTGCTGTCTAAAAATCTCAGTTCTAGAAAATGTACTGTGTGTCAGTTAAGCGTGGTCTGCAAAGACTGAAGTGCAGTTGTCTGTGGCCCAGCTTGGCTGCTTGTATTCCATCAGTCATGACACAGTCATAGAATCATCTTGGTTGCAAGAGACCCTCAAGGTCATAGAGTCCAACCATTAACCCAACATCCTCACTAAACCCTGTGCCTAGGAACCTCATCTACGCATCTTTTAAACCCCTCCAGGGATGGTGACTCCACCACTTCCCTGGGCAGCCTGTTCCAATGCCCAACAGTCCTTTTCATGAAGAAGCTTTTCCTAATACCCAATCTAAACCTCCCGTGGCGCAACTTGAGGCCACCCAAATTCTCACAGATTCAGGCAGTATTCTGCTCAGGGGCAAGTAGGAAAGCTGGGCTCCACTGTGAAACAGAGGAGCAGACACAGGCTGCTTAATTACATTTTTAATTTATAGAGGATTGTCTTTTAAGGCTTTGTAGAATATCCTAAAAATCTGCTGATGGACTGATGCACAGGACAGAGCAAAAAGGACTTCAGGATGCCCTCCCTTCTTGGCCAGGAGCAGCAGGAGAAGGACGGCTGCTCCTCCACCTTTTCCTTCCCCAGCATCAGCTCTGATAACGTGTTATTCCTCTCGCTTCTTTCCCTTCTTCTCCTCTACATCTTCTCTTGGCGTTTTTCTCCTTCATGCCACAGCAAAGGCAATGAATGTTGATAGCTAGTGTGATTCTAGCGAGGCAGCTTTTCAGATAATTCCTCATGACCTCAATATCCAAACTGTTCTTTTCAACACAGAAAACAGATCCAGATGCCCATATATCAGCATATATTTTGGTAGTCACTGAAAAAGTCTGAGGGGTAGGAATATTTTACAGGAACCCTTATTTCTCTCTCGCTCTTTTTCTCTAGAAAAGTTACTTGCAATCATTATCTTTCTTCTAAGGGTGCACACATCTAATGGGCAGCCAAGACTGCAGCAGAAAAAAAACAAAAGGTAAATTTCAGTAAAAGCATTATTACAAAATCTAGTCAAGCATTGTAAATAGAACTGCCATATTATTATTGAGAAAAGGTGTAGTGCCCATGCAAACTACATATTTGATTAGGATCTGAACTCTTTGCTGAACCATGAATCTGAAATAATTTAGGTGATACATATAAATTTAATTTCTTTGTTCAACATTCCACATCTGAAACGATGCACTGAAAATGTGCAGCTCTCACTGAAGTCTGCAAAATGAGTCTTCTTATAACTCGCCTATACTGTGAGGAAATAATCTGAAATAATCTTAAAGGAAAAGGAATAAACCTATTTTAAAAACAGCTGAGTCCTTTAGATCCTATACCATAACCAATTTATGGAGATAAATGGAATTCAATATTAAAGAAATACTGTTTTTTTCCCCTCCTGTGGAAAATTCAAATGCAGAAAGAAAAGGAAAGAAAAAGGAAAGAAAGAAGTGGCATGAAAACACACAACGCCACTTGGCTATTGTTTCTATTGCAGTGCCTGCTAGAAGCGACGCACCTTGTTTTCCCCGGCGCAAGCTAAAGAAGGCGCGTTGATTGTGGAAATGACTCATTCAGGCTCTATAATGGAGATATGCCAGCTATAGGACATCTTTATTTCTCATTCATTAAATGAATCCAGTGTCTAGTGCTATGATAGCCATCAACAAAGACAGACGAGGAAATAAAAAAAGGGGGAAAGAGCAAGAAGGGGAATACAAATGAATATTATAGACTACTGTATGGGCCCTATTACTAAAAATGAATACAAAATACTTTAAAAAAATACATTAAGCAGGTATTGGCTTACAATGAGGTCAATATTGTGATTCATTTAACTCAAGGGACAATAAATCTTGATATTGACTGAAAACATAAGTCAATATGCATACTGTTGTGTGCATTCTATTATAAAAATGAGAAGGGGGTAAGTTTAACGGACACTTTTAGAAGAAAATTAGTTTTGCCAAAAGATTTTTTTTTTTCAGCCTTTTAAATTAACCAGCTAAAGGAAGATTGCAGCTGCAGACCAGCTTGGTCCTCACCTTCAGGTCTGTGAGTTAGGCTGGGGCCCATCTCATCCCAGACATGTTGCAAAGCTCCAACACGACCAGCAGCCTGAGGGGACCACAGAAGGTGATGGGTTGCAGAAAACAGTAGAAGACAGTGACCTTTGAATGGCTGATCTCCATAAGGGTCAGGCCTATTGCTGCCTTCTCCAGGGATAACTTCCATAAGCAGAAGTCAAATATAACCAAAGTTTTCATACTAATAAAGGAATAAGTAGAAGATGCTCTGTCAAGATTCCTTCAGCTTTGATTTGCACTGAGCTGTCAGGTTCACACAGCTCACCCCTAATAAGAGAGCAGAAGACACTGGAGCTTGGTAGAATTCACGCTGAATAATCTCATTCTACCTTTGCTCACATGGATGCTACCCAGAGCTTTGGCTCCAATTTCATCTGAAACAAAATCAGGCAAGCAGTGAACAACTAAGTCAGGAAAAACTACCCATGGTTCCATGAACAACAGTAGCGCCTTCACAGAATCACAGAACCATTTTGGTTAGAAGAGACTCCCATTGAGTCCAACCATAACACTAAACCATGTCCCTAAGAACCCCATCTACACATCTTTTAAACACCTCCAGGGATGGTGAGTCCACCGCTTCCCTGGGCAGCCTGGTCCAGTATCTGACAACCCTTTCTGTGAAAAAATACTTCCTAATATCCAATCTGAACCTTCCCTGGCACAACTTGAGGCCATTTCCTCTCATCCTATCACTTGCTACTTGGGAGAAGAGACCAACCCCCTCCATGCCACAACCTCCTTTCAGGTAGGTGTAGACAGTGATAAGGTCTCCCTTCAGCCTCCTCTTCTCCAGGCTGAACAGCCCCGGTTCCCTTGTCAGACTTGTGCTCCAGACCCTCCACCAGCTCCATCACCCTTCTTTACAGGGCCCAGGGATGGCAGCACTAATAAGCATCGGACTGCCTGTCTGCCACACAAACTGGTTGGGACAGCAGTTCCCAGATGAGAGGATGGAACCTCTTCAAGACCGAGGCAATATCATTTTGCTTCCTGCCTAAGTCACTATTACCTGCTCCTTAGGGCTATACCACACTTGCAGTAATTTTACTGCCACTTCTGGACAAAATATAAGCTCATGCCAATGACTCTCATGATCTGAAAAAACATATTAAGCATATTATAAGCAAATAAAAAATTTGGTTTTAAAACATCAGTTAAAAACAGAAACTGTATGTGTAACGTCCAAGCTCCCGGGGCAGCTCAGCTCCCATCACGGACTCCGCAAACGCAGCCTGGCACCTGCACAACACCAAGACAAGAACCAGACAGCATGACTGAGGAGGCCTCGTAGCCCTTGTACCTTTGGAAGGTCATCAAAACAAAGCCACAGTTTTGCAGAAACGTTTTGATGTCAGCAGGCTGGTTGACCCGACACGCTGTTCTGCTGGAAAACCCCCAAGTGCTCCTTAACTGGAGACTCAAGGCTTGTCTGTCTGCACTCTCTGAGCACGATTATAACTCTCACTTGCTACAAGGTCTTCCAACACATCTCAAAAACCAGCTGGACCACATGCCTGCACGCAGCTCCAGCTGGCCCCATTAGCACCTGACCGACTGAAAGGCTGCATTCACATATAGACCAGCCTGCTCCACAAACTGTGCCTGCACAGTGGGCACTTCTGGAAAAAAAAAGAAAAAAGAAAATTCAAAGAAAAACTACTACATAGCTTTAAAAAGCCCTTCTCTTGTAAAAGCACCTTGTTTAACTGAAAAAAGTTGTACCGTTATCAGTGAAATGTTTCAACTGTCACATTAAGTTTTTTCCGAGCTGGAGGAACAGTGTGTGACATCCCAGGCAATCGCACAGCCTCAGGTTACTGACCTCTGAAGTCAATGAAGGTGAGCAGCAAAACTTATTGACTCAGCGTGTGACCAGTTTGAGCCAGCCAGCAACCACAGAAGATTCACTTTTTGACCTTCTATCCAGAGGTGCTGAACCCTCATCATCACCACTGACCTCCCCTGGAAAGGGGACGGGCAGCACATGCAGATACGAGGGGAAAAAAAGCTCCTGCCCATTTGCGGAACTGCAAAAGAAAAAAAAAAACTAAAAAATATTAAAAAAAAAAAATCAGGACCCGTACACAAGTATGCATGAATTCAGCTCTTATGCAGGGCTCTAGACATAAGATCTTTTATTTTTTTTTTAAATGAGGGTGTTGAAACCCTGTCCCAGGTTGCCCAGAGAGGTGGTGGATGCCCCATCCCTGGAGACATCCCAGGCCAGGCTGGACGGGGCTCTGAGCAACCTGAGCTGGTGAAGATGTCCCTGCTCATGGCAGGGGTGGCACTGGATGAGCTTTGAAGGTCCCTTCCAACCCAAACTATTCTATGAAACACACTTCCCCCTCTATGTGTAGACATATATATATATATATATACACATCTGCAAGTGACTATTTCAGCACATAATCAACCACAGGGAGAAAGTAACATGAGAGGATACACCTGTAGTCACCATTTTCTGCATAAAAGTAGCATGGCAACACTCACAAACTCATCCTAGAGAGAAGACAATTTCTCACAAGCCAAGCTCGATGTTCTGGATATCAACTCCTGCCACAGAGCCAATACTTCATCCATGCTCGTTCACAGACCAACACCACCCTCTTCAAGCAGCTTTCATCCGCACCAGCTCAGGGACAGGCAGCAGCGATCAATACCCCCATGCTGAGCTGTAACAACCGAGAGCACTCCTGGGTTAATGCATCTCGGGGAGAAGCCAGAAGCTCCATGCGACTTGCATGCACAAAATGCAAAGGTTACAGAAACAGGGACTATGCACGACTGAAAAATCCAGGTAGTTGTTTAAGAAATTATGTATCTAGGCAGGCTTAGAGGCAGTGCACTGAGGCCAGGTACTGCAAGCCATCTAGCCTCATCATTCCACTTTAACATAAGGAGAGAGTAATAAAGTTACTGATCATTTCTCCCAGCACTTTTCTACCTGGGGATGCATTAGTAATGCCTCTCTTCCTCCCAGCCAACAAATACTTAAAGGAAATTGAAACATCATAAGAGGCAAGAACCCAGCGAAGTTTCTGGCTTTATGTCACATCCTCGATAGACCGCACTGATTTGCCTACCCCTAAGGTGCTCGTGATAAAGACAGTGCACAAGGATCAGGCCAGCAGCAAAAGCAGAGAGAAGGAGATCTCACTCATGTTAATGGAAATGTCACCCCTCTGTTATCCTGTCAACCTGGTCTAATAAGCTTTCTCTCAACAGAAGGAGACAATTTCCCTCTGACAACTGGCCTCACTGGAAAGCACTAGTCCGAGCCTTGACTAAAGTCCTTTTCAAACCTTACGTCTTGCTATAAGCAATGTCTGACTCTAACAACGTTAGATTTTGGTCTTGGTTATGCTACTGCTTACACATTCTTCACCAGCATGCCAGCAGTTTACAGATGTGCTACTACAGAGCCTCCCCTGAAACCTCCCAGAGATGAAAATCAGTACATGCCCGTGTTTGCGCCTGCACAGGTATTAACTGGGGTGGCTGCTTGCAAACAAACCCTGTGCCCTTTCATGCTGAGAGTCAAGAGCCTCATGGCTCGCACACAAGGTGACTTTAGGTGACAAAAGCTGCAGTTTCCCCAGGCAGCGGCTGGCTGCCCTTTCCCGGTGACGTGCTGGCTGTAAATCACGGTGGACCGCGACCACAAGTCTGCTGTGACAGCGTGTCCACGTGTCACACGTGCAGCCAATGTATGGAGGGGGGCTCTCAGAACCGGATCACGGCCCCTATAGCCCCTGCTCACAGCTGGTAAGGAGGCTGGGATCCCAGTTTAGCTGCAGCCCAGCCAAAGAGCAACACTGGGGTATGGATGATGAAGGTGGCCACTTGTGGTCTAAAATAAGACACTGTGCAAACTCTGTTGGTTTTAGCCAACACAAAGCTGGCTGTTCCCCTTCACTTAAGGAAAAAAGCATCTTAAAATTGAACAAAAGTGCAACGTGCCACCTCTTTCCGGATTAAAAACACTAGAATTCATTCCCATGGGAAAACTTCAGAAGCCCTTATTCTTATCCTGAGTAAGAAGAAATAGCTTTATTTTTTAAAGGTGCTAATTTGTTTTGCAGAGAAATGTTTCGGTATGTTCAGATACCCTTTCCCCAAGGCCAGGGCACCTCTGCACTAAGAGGCAGAGCCCCAGCTCCTGCAACCAGCCTCTCTACTGCCTTTGGAGTCATTCATTAGGTGCCCAGAGCAGGTTAACCATAGGAACACGGGCTGTATCGCTCTTCCTGCCGCTCAGGTGTGAATCCACTTCTACCCTCACATCCCACAACTGCATTTCCAGCTGCAAGCCCAGGCAACACTGGGAAGCCAAAGGTGAGTCCAGAGCCTGCAGGCAGAGCCCCGGCTATTAACAGATTATTTATAGGGACACGGCCCCCCCTCCATTCACACCCAGGTCCAGGCACCCCTCCCTGCTCATCCCTCCATCCCACCACACTGCTCCTTCCTCCCTCTCCTGGGGCTCCCCATGAGCCCAGACACCCCAGCACAAAGCAGAGCACTCACCCCCCAAATTGAGGGAGCTTTGGGTCGCTACACGCACTTCACAGCTCAGGCCCAGCTCAGCATAAAACACTGTTTTTCTTTTTTTTCCTTCCACTTTTCTGAAAGATTCCTCCAGAGATAGACAAGGAGGAAGCATTTTTGCCTCCAAGAAAGAATGAAAATTACAACCCTATCTACATAGCAAAGGATACTTTACCCCTGGGTGCAGAACAAGAAGGCTGAAAGAAATGTAAGCTAACACAAAAATTATGAGCAACTTTGGATGTGGTTTGGTCTCTGGTGTGAGACCAGGATGCAATCATCTCTTATTTCTTCCTCCTTTCTATTTCTAAGACGCAGATAGATATTCAGATCATACAGTGGGTAAGGCAGATAAAGTTTTCAAGATTTCAGAATACATACAGCTCCGTGGTAGGGAGTCTCCTCACACAGGCAATGGTGCAGAGTAAGTCCTGCAGAACTGGTGAGAACAGGAGGACAAAATTAATTCAGCATTACGATAACAAATTAAACTACTTCAGTTAGGGACACAGGTTGGTGTCACTTCTTGTACAGCGTATTTACAGGCATACCGGTTCAACAATGATGGAAAGTGGAACCTGCTCTGAAATACCGCTCTTCAACAGCCAAGATAAGCGTGCCAGAAAAGCTCTCATACATGTAAGCCAGCTCTTCTCCATCCCTCCGTTGCTCTCTGCCAGCTGGTTAGTCTTCCATAAAGAATACATACATTTTTTCCTGCTTTCAAACATTTTATCAAACTGCCATATAAAAGTCAATGGATATTAAAACAGAGTAGTAGTGTATATTGCTACAGCCCCAAATTCAATTATAATCCTTCAAGACCCCAGGGAAAAGTTACAAGTGGAAACACCGTGCACTCAAAAAATGAGAAATGATCACATTCGGCATCTGTAAGTTTATTTCTAATGCCTTTCCTCAGGAAAGCAGGTACAAATATTCTGCACTCATGATGTTGCTTTGCTTTTGTTTGCAATGCCTCCTTTGCTTTGCTGCTAACTATAGTTAGTCTTTAAGTTGTCTTGCTTACAAAGATGCAAACAGATTCCCCACCACCACCTGCACCTGGACCATTCCAAAGCATTACACTAAATGAGGGAATAGATGCAAAACAAGCTATCTTAGTTTCTTAGTTTCCCATACCAGTTGCAATTTTTTTTTTAATAAATGCTTTTTTTTTTTCCACAGATACCTTTAAAGACTTTTACTTAGAGCGAATATGGAACTCATCACTTGCTGATTAATTTGCATGTTGATAGGCAGTCAGTGTAGCAGCTTTCAGATTAGGGACATTCCGCTGCACACTAAAAGGCACAAAGAACAAAAAGTGAATTTCAATCTTGCCCTTCTTTTCCAGTCAGTGCATTCCCAGCCCATGTCTATTGATGAGCAGTTGGAACAATACCAAAATGCAGTGTAAGATCAATCCTGCTGTTTACTTCGCTGAGCTGAAGGAACAAAGGACAGAAGAAAGGACTTAAACCCAGCTATAGTAAAAGAGTGGGGATGAAGGATGAAAAATGTGCCTGATGGGCAGTAGCACAGAGTAAACTCATTTAGAAAATAGGCAGCTCCAGCTGAGATAAAACCAATGATGATTTGTATTTTGTACTGTATCTTCAGGGGATAAAAGCACTTCTATCAGATACCATTGGAGGCAAACTTGAAACACTGCAGTAAAATGCTATGTTCCCTACTAGGGAGAGAATAAAAATTCCCATAATTGCAAAGGAGTGTTAAATATCTGATTGTGCATGCCTTTTTCCTCCTGTGGTGAGATAACTCAACTCGGTCCTCTTTTTAACTTCACAGGACCTGCCTAATAGAATATTCAGCTGGATGCTTTTGTATCAAATGCAGCATGGCACCATGTTTTACTTTGATAAATACTGATAATTGTAATTTAGGGGATTACTAGCCTTTAAGCCTTTTTTTTTAAAAAAAAAAGCTATTTTATATAAGAAGGATGCAATTTCATTGCCTGAAACAGGCAGGAGGAGGAGGTAAAGAGAGAGGAAAAAGTTCTCATTCAGACGTAAATATCTTAAACTGTAATTAACAGGCAGGAGAAAATAAAACAGTCTCTTCTATCGCTACACAAAAATCTTAAATCAAAAATCTATTTACTTCTACCGAAAAACAAGAATATCAGACACAATGAACTACCACCATCTCAGGCAAGGACAGCACAACACAGTAATCGAGATGGTAAAAACGAACAGCAGGAGAATTGATGGTATCCTTGTTGACATTCAAGTACAGTGGAATTTGGTTGTTTACCGATCACCCTTTATAGGGTTTGTTCACCTATTTCATTCAAAAAAATACTTCCCAGAGGCTATTACTTGCTGATAGGGATGTGTTGGCTCCTCGCTTACACTGATCAATGTACATTCTTCCAGTAAGGATAAAATTTGAAGTAATTTATTTGATTTTCTATGATGCTTTGAAAGAATCTCTGACTGTCATCGAGCAGCAGATAAACAATGTCCCTGTTTGCAGGAGTAAGCACTTAGAGACAATTATAAATTGACCTGCCAAGACACCAGCACACCAGAGTGTGCACGTTGCCTTTGCTATATGGGGCTGGTATAAATATACATAGATATAGTTGGTTTGGGAAGGTTATTGTTGAAGGGAATAGGAGGCAGTGACAGAAGAAGGTGGGTAGAAAAATCTGAGAGACTTGCACGAACCAAACGTTTGAGAAAAGCCTGGGTAGTACATCCAAATGTAGCCGTGCCAGCACAGCAGGAAGGATAAAAGGCTAAAGCTGGGTACAAACATCCCTGCTGCTGACTCAACGGCTGAGATTTCTGTGGGTTGATGAAGATCCAGAACATTTTCTCCATTTCACCTCACTTTCCAACCCCCCTGTTTAATCTAGAGTGACCCGACGTGTCTCTTTTGTCGCAGGACACAATAGCTAAGAAACTCGGGTTGATTCCGCAACTCTCTTCTTTCAGTGTTATTCAGCAGGAGATGTCAAACCGCCGCCGATTAAAAGCGAGCATATTAGAATTAGAAAGGAGGTACACTCTGTCTTGTGTTAACATGGCTTCTACCAGCCTGTTCCTGTGCTAGAAATTCAAATCTTCCTTTTTACTGAAATATTACACTTGCAGGTGCTGTTCTGCAGCCGCGCAGCCTGTCCGGCGGGGCAATAATACATCCACCTTGCCCTGGTGAGAGAGAATCGTGCTGCGTATGGACCAGTTCCCAGGAGGAGGAAGGGGTTTTTGTCTATTTACGGGAACCTTCTCCGAATGTAGAAGTATTTCTGTTTAGTTCTGTGCGCACCCTCTCTCTCCTCACAGAACAAAGAGCGTAATCAGATAAACTGCTGTTAATTTTAACTCTCTCTTCAGAACATTCATACGAGCGCACCCATCCATGTTTGGGAAGAGTCCTCTATTTTTATCCGTAAGCATAAATATTTGGTGCACTGATGGATCTTAAATTTTGAACGCCGTTCCTCCAAGCTCGAGAGTTCATGTCGCTTCAGAGACAACATGAACCAGTTTACAACCCTCTAGAAACAAGCAGACTCTGACAAAGGTTCACGGTTGGAACAACTCTGACTACAGTGGTAAAAATACAATATCATCAACATAAAATAAAGCAGCATTATTCTAAGCAGTTCTATGTCTGTAAATAGGGCAAGATTTAAGTGCCTATAAATTGCAGAGTCTTATTTACTTCTAGATACAATTGCATTTACAACAGATAAATGTCCAAAGCCTTTGAAATCTTAAGTCCCTGGTGCCATTTTTCTGGATGCAAAGTAATACTGTATGTATCTGTAATACATATTCCTCCCAAGAATATAATTCACCATGAGTCTAATGAGAAAATTACTACCTCCTCCTTTCAGTGTTTTGGGGGTTATTGGTGGTTTTTCTGTTTCAGTTTGGGTTTTGGGGTTTTTTTTTTGGACATCGATTGGTTTGTTTGGTTTGATTTTGTTGTTGTTCGGTTGGTTTTTTGATTGTTGGTTTTGTTTGTTTGGGTTGTTATGGGGTTTTGTGTGCGTCACTGGCCCTCTGATGAAATCCCTGACAGTTGAATTCCTACAGTGCTCCAATTAACACACACACAAAAAAATCCCAAAAACCCAACCATCCACCATAAAAAATCCAAAAAACCCCAACATGCAACAGCCACCAACCACACAAACCAAACAACCCGGTCATACACCTTTCCCTTTTAATCAAGTAGTATCAGCAGGTGATGCTCAGGTCCGGAAGGCTGCATATGCCCACACTTCCCTGCTCCTTTTGAAGATAAATTAATTTCTCTTCACCCTTCTGCAGCATCCATAGCGGGACCAGCACTGCAGCTCGCTCAAAACCCACAACTCAGAGGGAATAACACAAACACAAAACGAGAAGGCGCTGGGCATTTGAGCTTCTCCAACATCTCAACTGGACTCCTCAGGTCGAGGAAGTTGGGTCTTTTTGATTTTGAAAGAAATTGTCCTTTTGCGATATGAGGTGAAGGGTGGGAAAGAGACATACGGATGCTTTATCCTTGCCGCAAAAAGGAGAGAACGGCCTTAAAAGGATTGGGCATTGCAAGGGGAAGCACATTGTGTGAAACAGGAGCACACCAGCCAGTGCTGGTGGGGAATATGTTCTGCACGCCCAGGACAAACCTTCTGCCCCCACCCCAAGAACGTGCCTAAAGAAGCACAAGTAATACTTGACTTACATGCTGCAAAGCAGGGGAGTAGCAAACGAAATACACAGCAAAACATTGATTCAGCCTCCCAAAAGTGTTTTGAAATCTCACAATATTACTAATTACTTATATCCTAATTACTTGAATCCTACAAGCAAGGTCTTTTTACGTAGCTGACACACGTTTCTAGAGATTACCCAAAATTTCACAGACCTTGCCAATTCATCGAATTGTGAATTGTTCCCTGAACAATGCCCTTGAGAAAAAAAATTTTTAAAAAAAAGCAGGCAGCCAACCAGACTTCAAAATTGCACTAATGTTTCCTCCTCTTCCTCAGTTCACCCTTTTTTAATTAATTGTAATTAATTGTAAACATGAGAATGCAAAGACACAACATAGATGAAAGTTTCTTTTTGAGACCAGGTATCTGTATTTTTGAGGGAGCAATATCTCCCAAAGCTTTATGGAGATCTTAAGGTCCTGGAGATTTACTGTGGTAAGAACTCAGGCACAAAATCCAAGTTAGGTGGTTTATGTCAGCACCTAAACCATCAGCTCAGTTTCTTCCTAGAACAATCAGGGGCATTTACGGGGGAAAATCTCCATCAGTCTCTGCATGGACCTTGCTGATGCCAACAACTGAGTGGGAGAGTCCAGATGCATCCAATTCTTCACCTCTCTCCTAAAGTGGCCCACAAAACTAGTGCCCAGCTATCCATGGAAACGCGCCGTGAAATCTTAATTTTCTTGCTCAAATCCCATCGAGACTTTCTGGACCTTCTATTATATTTCTACCGGCTTGGGCCACAGCCCATTTATTCCCAAAGATTTCCAGTAACATCACCCTACCACTGCCCTCCAGAAACAACTCAGAGTCCTGGAGCACACAGAGCTGGCCTGTCCAGAGCATCCTACTCAGACGCATTTTGTCATCACATCAAAGCAGACAGCAACATCTTCTCTAAGCTTCTTCTCTCTGACTCTGGTTCCTCAAGCCAGAGTAGTAGACATACCCTGAGCAGATAGTTAAATGTGCAATTTTTTTAAAAGGCACATCGTAACAGGAAGAGTCTAAGGCAAGGAAAGAGGAAAGAAGAGGGGAGGACTAAGCGCAGTTTCGAATGGAAGTTTCTCTAATTCGCATCTAAAAGAAGAAAAGAGTTTCCCGACTTGAGCTTTGACAAGAAACCAACTCCACGGGCTCTGTGAGGTAATGACAGTTTCCAAAAGAGGTGCTGGAGCACTCCAGATGACAGGCAGAGCATGAGCTAAGAGGCTGGAAATGGGAACAGCAAGTGACAACAGGTCAGAGTGCAAGGCTTGGACCTCCGATTTTAAGGGCTTAGCATGTAAAGAAAATAACTAAATAAATGGAAGAAACCTGAAAGCCAGTGCTGACTTTTATCAGGGACCAGGGTCAAGGCTGTGAGTGACGGCTCTAAAAGGCTGGACTCCATCAGCACGTGAACCGCTGACATCTGCGGGACTCACAGACGATGGCAGCAAACCCCAGGCTGATGTATCACAGCAGCGCAGCTCTGACCTGCAGGGATCAGCATTTCCAGAGCTTTTCTTAGGACCAGTTGCTTTTCCCAAGACAAAACTATTCCAGGCTCCAAGCATGATCCACGAGCCCTCTCCATGATCTATAGCTCAACAAATCACTTAAACAAGCAACAGCGGATTTCAGAGTTAAAACAAACGCAGCAGGTCAGACGGCTAACGGCCCCTGTTTCGGGTTGCCTGCGGGCTCAGGCATCCATTACATTTAGGTGACATCTACAGTGTCCTGTAGCTGTAAAGGCTGGAAGCTTTTCCCATACACGCATTAACACCACCAATGTTACGCTGATTCCCATTTCTTGATCTCCCTTCCCTTATTTTCCCAGCTTTCACAAACTTCTGTTTCATATGTTCCATCCCAATCCAGCCTCTCCTAGAAATACAAGGAAGCGAACAGGAAGGAAATGTTAATGGAAGTTTAAAAACTGGCAATTTACTGAAAGGCTAAATCATACCAGGGATTAAAATAAGACGTGCAACCTCTGCACAACCAGTTGTCATGGTATGTCCGCTGGGCAGGAATCAAATATTATCGCTATCTGACTGATGTGCAGTGATTAACTGACACACGTTGCGTCTGGCTCCGCACGTTCAAAAGTCAAAACCTCTTTCCTCCGTCCTGAAAAACCAAACCAAGAAACTTGTCTCTAATTAACACTCCTTCCACTCCGCCCAGCAATCAGGTTAAAAGCTCAATAGTTAAGAAGGAATTACTCCTCACGCTACAAGAGGTCTAGCGGGTCTGATTCTGTATTTTCTATGTGGGCAAAATCTCATACAGATGACAAAACCAAGGTCTTCACCTGAGCGTGGCCAGGAGGATCAGCCCGGGTGTCTAAGACAGAGCAGCACAGGGAAGTCACTCTGATGCAGTCATGCAATAGGAAGACAAAACCAGTCTCTACGACATCCTGCACATCTCCAGATATTTACACATCTTCCTGTAGAAAAACGGTGCAAATGGCTCAAGCATAGGGAAGAATTTAATTTCCCCAAAGAACCAAACGTCTCTCCTCAGCCCTCAGGCTGCAAGCGGAAAGGGGGTTTGGCCTCAGTGAGCCCAATCAGATACATGGATTCAATTTGGAAACTTTCACGTTAAGTTTCATCATCCTCAAAATACATAATCCCTAGAAAATTACGTATGTGTGGCTGTAGCAATAGTAAATTTACATCAAACTATTCGTTCACCTTGTAATGAGAGCAGCCAGGGCCAAGGGGAGATGATTAGCAAGAGGGAATTAAAAAAAAAAAAAAAAAAGGAGAATAAAGAAAGGAGCAGTGAAGAATGGATGTCTGAGCTCTTACCCTTTTGTACTTGGGGTCACCAGCTTAATTTTCTCTTACATTTGAGTTGTTTTTAATTTCCAGGAAGTCTTCTCAGATATCTTGAAACTTTGCCAAATTATCATTAAGCCAATATTTTATCTCCTCATAAAAATGCTACAGTATCTCCCCCGTGCCATACATACTGCAGGAATAGATCTTAAATCAGGGAGGATGGGAATTTGTTTTTAAAATGACTTAACTATTTCATATATCTCAGAAAGAAGGAAAAGCTTTAAGGGGTGGGGGTGGGGGGAAGCCCCTTTAGTGCTGCCCTCCCTAAATATAATAATTATTTTCCTGTGGCTCTGTTTGAAACAGCACTGCCTGTCCACATTATGATTGCTCTTCACCTTGCACAGCTGACCACAAATGAAGTTTCGCAAGAAAAATAGCTATTAAGCTTCCATGGGTGAGGGACTTACAGACATGGGATCTACATAGATGCTTCACAAATTCATCGTTAGTCGTGGTCTCCAGAAGTCCTGTCAGGAGGAAGCAAGAAAACCAAGTGAAGTCCGAACGCTCCTTTGTGGATCATAACGTGAGAGAGAGATAAGGGATGCTCAGACGGTTAAGAAATACGAGTCCGGCCCAAAACGGATGTTCCACAGTCCTTCCCTTTATTAAAACCACATTTTCAGAGAGGATATTTTTTGCTTCTGTTGTCACTACTTGGAAAAAAAAGAAAAAACAAACAACACACAAACAAAACACAAACCAGTAAATAAGCCCAAATTTGGCCCAGTGGAATAGCTGTACCATTTAGTACGTATGGCCATTTGGTCAGATCCCTTGTCATCGCGGAAGAGCCCGTCGAAAAGCACAATTCCAGGTAAATGATGTATAGGAAACGCGGGGAACTCATCTAGCCCATCATTAACCTCATTCCGAGACAGCCCCAGAGGCAGTTCTTCAGCCACCAGCACAGCCAGCTGTCAATTGTGTCAAACCAGTAACGTATTAGTTAGCAGGGGAGCAATCTAAAAAGCCAGCCATAGATCCAAATGCCTAAAAGATATTCTCAAATGTGGTAATTATGTCCTGCAGCTGCCAAGAACGTCCTCAGAGAGTTCACAGATATTGGTTGTACCAGTGAATCAGAGCAGGCCGGCACTGGAGCCTCATCAGGAGCGGTAACAACAGACAAGGCTCCCTCCAACTTGGAGGGAGAGATTTTGAACCGTCAGCAACACCCAGCATGGTAATTGCCACGCTACTTAAAAACCAGCCTGCTCTTATTTTTTTAAAAAGCGTGCTGATTTAAGGTCTTCAAGGCTTAACGCAGAATTATTTTTAAACACAGTGCGGGACGTGACATGATAAAAGAGAAGAGTTTCGGGGCGGGGGGATCCACAGAGACCCCTGAAAATGAGCTTCCCTTTGCAGTCCCAGAAGTCGGGTGGTTAAATGTGGACGCAGGTCACAGGGAAATCACCACGGACTTCAGAAAACGCTCTCACATTTTCACTGGGGACAGAAGGAACAGCCTGTGTGCAGCCTCCTGTAAAGGGTCCAAAGGGATTTACTAACCAGTCTGACATCAGCAGGTGTTTCATGTCCGTCTCGCAACAGAAAAAATGCTTGCGAATGATACTTGGCAGCTCATAAACGACAGAGCAAACTTCTGCTTATTCCAGTGATAGCAGCTAACAGCACTGATAAGCTCTGGCTATAGTGACAGGACAAGTAACTGCTACCTCTGAGCGACTTCCAAGGGCAGAAATCAGAATAAATAAGGCAGAAAGAGCCACACCACAGAGCAAAATCCCACCAAATCCCACAGTCCAGTGCCCACTGACAAAATGCAATTTTGTCAGCTTCTCAACACTACTGTGCAAAGCTGCTGACTTTGATTATGTTTCCAGTGGGAAAAAAATATATATATCTGTAACTCTCTTAATATTATGCGATGTCAAAATGCTGTATTCTACTCATTTTTTAATTTCACTTTTCATTTTAAGAAATAATTTAAAACAACTGAAGTTTTTCCAATAAATCTCTTCGACTGTGTTTTCATTCACATGCAGAATGAAAACAATCATTTCTAAGAATCTTTTTTTTTAATGAGCTCTAAGGCGCAGCTTTGCTTACCCAAAACCAGACATAAAAATCGTCATACCCAACTGTCCAGAGTCCTCACGTTCCTGAAGTCAGAAGAGTATATATTATTTGTAATATTTGTAAGTATAATTATTTGTACGCTGTATTTGTAAGTATAATCATTTGCACACTGTGCCTATCATATCACGAACTCGCCGCAATTTTCCCTAAAAAAAGCTAACCAGGTACAGTAGCAGAGAGGAGCAGAATGCAGGCAGATCTCAGACATATCACAAAGTGCATCCTGAAACACGAGGCAAATAAGGGATTGTGAAAACTAGAACAACTTCTGGGGAATGTTCAACTGAAGGTAAAGTCTGTTCTGAGTATTTCAGAGCCAGCAGTGGCTGGAACAGCGTCCAAATGAGAGTGGGATGTAATGCTGAAGGGCAGTTGCAAAGGTCCTCAAAACTAACAGTCACAAGAGACAGGATACCTAGAAAATCAACTGCAAGCAGTAAAGACAATCTGGAAAACAAAGAGCTTGTCAGTTAACATTGGTTAGATCGGGTCTGCTTTCCAGCTTTTTTTGGTATTCCAGTATTTAGAACTGGTTTGATCCAGAAGACCTGGAATGAAGACTCAAAAACGAGACACAAAACATTGCTTGACGAGCAAATACCAACTTTGCAGCCTTCTTCAGAACCCAAAGGCCAAGATGTATCCAATTTTAACCCTGAGAGGTAAAAAAAACTCAACAAAAAGCCCCACACTCACAACACAACAAACCCCACACGCATCTTAAGAAAATCAGGAAGTTTCTGATGTTCCATAGGATTTTCAAAACCCATGGCACATTAAGTCTACACCAGAGAACAAAAAGGAGAAAAAACCCAAATGTACATTTTGAGGCATTTTCTCCTGCACTTATTTATTTTCCATATCTTAATGTAGGAGAAATCAAGCAGGAAAGATGCTGATCTGGGAAAGGAAGGAAGGATTGGGCATGATGACTTCAGGTAGAAGAGATGCCCCCTTTTTGGTCCCTTTCCCTCCTCAGCAGTCACTACCATCCTTTCCTCCAATTTAATCTCAGTTCCATCACTATTACAATAGCCAAGATATCTACAAAGCTGTAAACATTCCCAAGAAGTGGAATTGCACTTCACAGCATAAACCAGCAATATTTAACTGAAATTAAGTAATGACATGATGTTACACCTGATGGTCAAAACCAGGTTTTTTTAATAAGCTGTGGTTTTCACACAATGAAAACAGTCGATAACATTTATCCGTTTAAAAATTCTGAACACTTTCGCTAGGTCAAAGAGACCAGCTATTACTCCTGTTCCATTTTTAACTACATGCACATCTAAAGGTTCTTGTCAATTGACAAGATTTCCTTGTCAGTATTATTTGCAAAGACAAGGTAACATTTTCCAGTCTACCCAGGTGACATTAGGATTTCAATACTTGTATTTATACTTTTTAGCCTATGGAAACTACACCTGAGAATTTTATGTAATATTTTTTCTTCCTTTCATCTGGTTGGATAGATCAGCAGAACTCGAGTCAACTGTAAAGGAAAAGCTTATCTTATTTAAATATAGAAAATGTCTAACATTCTCATTGCGAAGCGCTCCCCTAGAGCAGAACACGTACGGCCTTGGCTTTCCACCCCAGACACCTTGAATATGACAACCTATTTTTTTAAAATAAGACCTCAATTTTAACTATTCCGTTGATGATTATTTTAGCATGTAGGTGGGAAGTCAGCTGTCCCACCAAACCTTTGAACACTTCTCATTCTAGCTCTACAATTGCCAAAAAGGCTGTGTGTAACCCATGTGTAACCAGCACACACACTAGGTAAGGGAGGTGACGCAAAACAGAATGCTAAAGTACATTAAATAACAAATCCCACTCTTCTAACCAGAATTAATTCCCAAGGCAGACATATTTACTGGGAAATACATATTATATGTGATTTCTTCAGTCTTAATATAATATTTTCAAAACATATTTTGCAGGTAGAAATATTTAAATATTTTAAGTCCTCGGCACAACTATTTCAGAACCCTCAAGTTCACACAACCTCATTGCAGAGGAAGAAAAAAAGGACACAAACCAAGGATTTTTTCTGTGTGAAATCCATGTGAATCCCAGTGTAACCTGTGAATAGTGCAAAAGTAACTTGTTTAGCTCCAATCTTTTAAAAGACTAAGAAGCCCTGGAGCATTGTGACTAAGCCTTGTTGATGACTAACAGATAAGCAGCGTGACAAAGGGACAGCAGTAAGCCCTGCATCTCTCTCAGTAACCCCTTCCCCAAGACTTCTTAATTTACTTATTTTTTTATTTTTATTTACATCTCCCAGGTCATGATTTCTTCTCAGCCTCCCCCAATAACTTCCAGAAAGCCCAACATGGCCCAAGGCTTGAGGGAGCAGCTTCGTCCTCTGCTCACACAGCAACCAGAAACTTTTGTCTTGTTCACCAGGATACCAGAGATCTGAGTTTGGTACAGGGCTGCATTGCTCACACTAAGATGATCTGTTCTACAAAACTCACATCAATTTACTTTGCCCAAGTACCAGGCAGCTCTCCTTGACTGTCTAGTACTTCAGACATTAATCCAAGGCACAACTTTGGCTTCTGCAACTGTTTCTACTTCTTTCTCCTCCCCTTCACTGGACTTGTTGATCATGAATATGAGAAAAACAGCAGTTTTCTCATAACCTTTTCTGAATCTATCCACCCTGCAAATCTGCCAGAAAATAGTCAGCCAAACCCCACCTCCTTCCTACCTGTGCCTTAGCTACGACATATCACAGAATCACAGAATCACAGAATGTCAGGGATTGGAAGGGACCTCAAAAGATCATCCAGTCCAATCCCCCTGCCGAAGCAGGACACCTAGATGAGGTTACACAGAAGGCGTCCAGGTGGGTTTTGAATGTCTCCAGAGAAGGAGACTCCACAACCTCCCTGGGCAGCCTGTTCCAGTGCTCTGTCACCCTNCCAGCTCCCTCAGTCTTTCCTCATAAGAGAGATGCTCCACTCCCTTAATCATCTTCATTGCCCTGCACTGGACTCTCTCCAGCAGTTCCCTGTCCTTCTGGAACTGAGGGGCCCAGAACTGGACACAATATTCCAGATGAGGTCTCACCAGGGCAGAGTAGAGGGGAAGGAGAACCTCTCTTGATCTGCTAACCACCCCCCTTCTAATACACCCCAGGATGCCATTGGCCTTCCTGGCCACAAGAGCATATAACATCACATAAAGAGCATATAACATCACATAAATCATATATAACTTGGTTTTGGCTCTGCAGGTAAACACTCTGTTTACAGGCGGTGTCAGTGCTCACTTTTAGCATCTCCCGAGTTCTGTTTCTTTTTAGCACGCTCTGCATTCCTCCTGGCCAGACCTGCCAGGGCTGACTCGCCCCATTTGGGAACTGGGGAAAACGGTTCCTAAATAATAGAACAACTTAACAAAATCGCTGGCAAACACAAATATCTTTTCCAGTCCAAAGTGCTTCGTAGCTTATTTTCATTTACCAGAAAAGTACTTTGCAGCTACCACTGCCATCACCAGCACAACGGCTGTTGTCCTCAGACCAGCTCTGTTGGGATGCAGGGACACAGTGCCCAGGTTGACAAGGTCCCCAGAGTCACCACCAGCTCCCTGCCAGCAGATCGCACTCTTTTCATACCATGTGCCTTGTAAAGCACGTGCTTTGTCACAAAGGGACATTGCATGCTTTAGCATTTTACACAATTTGATTTTTAAAACGTGCAAGGACTCCTCCACCAAAACCGCCAGGAAGCCAAAAGAAAATTATTCTTTCACCAACAGCACACACTGAATGTGCACCTAAAAATATATTTCACATACAGGTGAAAATGGTCAGTGCAAAGTTGTAACACTGCTGGAAAAGGTTTCATTTACAGTCCTGGCTCTCACAGCCAAATATTTGAGACTATAAAATAAGTGGCCCAACACAGCGTAGATTTGGTAGTGGCTGCACTGAATGTTTCTCTTTTCAGTTGCAGTTCCCTTTCCCAAATGCTACTAGAACTCAATATTAGTCTCCCCAAACTAGATGCATCTCTCTAGTACTTCACTGGATTGCTAACATTATCCCAACTGCTGCTTGTGGGAATTTATTTTCCAGTAGAAGTTCAACTCCTACCCATCAAATCAGGTTTTGTATTTGATGCTTCCTTCTGAAAGCAACTGGCACTTATTCAAGAGTTCCGAATTGAAGTCTTTGAAATCACTGAAACCTTTCCCCCGGGGCAAGCACCAAATCCCAGGTTCTAGTCCTAGAAATGGAGCTACGCACCGAGCTGCCACTGCAGCTTCTACAGAGCTTGTAGTTTCCTACCTTCTCTTCCCAACGAGAGGGAATAATTCCCCTCAACACTTGCTCGGATGGTGCAAACCAGCATTCACCTTGAGACTGAAGCAGATGACACCATGTAGGTGAAAGGAAACATGACAGAGGCCACTGCTACTCAGCACTTCACAAAGACAGAAAAGGCCTCAGGGTACACAACAGAACGAGAAACTTTTTTTTTTCCTCCCCTTACCACTGATGTTTATTGATTTGTCCAGTTCATAGGGAGCATCCCTTAATGTTCTGCTTTCATGTTTCTGCTTTGTTGCGTGGGTACAGAAAAGAATATTGCAAATTGATCTTTCTTCCCTGCCTTTGTTGGGAAACGAACTCCTGTTACGTTAGCTCCTCCGGCCTGTCATCTCCTGCTCACTTGGCCAGTCCATAATCAGCATGGCTAAACACCGAGGGCCGAGCTGATTAATTCGCAGCCTCGGCCACTGAGCCCATTGATGCTCTCCCTGTTTGATGAGCTATGCAAGAGGGGACCACTTTTGATTGCTTGACCCCTGCCCTTAAACCTCGAGCTGTCGGCTCTAGCACCTGTCTAAGTTAACAGCACACACATTGTGTTTGTTTTCGGTTTAAAAGGAAACCATAACAATGGATTAGCATTCTCCAAACACAAAGGGCCCGATTTTCTGCTCAGCACTGAACTCTCGCAGCTCCCACAGATGGCAGATGATTTCGGGGTGCTTGGTACCTCCCAGGACATGCCCGGAATACAAGTTTAAATAAAATATATCTTACTTTTTATCTGGATGAAAATTTATTAATCATATCCATTAAGTAAAACTAAGATTTAAAAAAAACCCACACCAATTAACACATCTTTATGCCTTAATTATTCACCTGATCTGGATTTAGGCAAGCACCAACAGTAACATTTCCACTAGAAACACTGAAAATAAAGAGTTCATTTTTTCAGTGGTGCCAGAGATATTACTGCTGTTTATTAATCTGAAACAAACAGATTTAGTTTCTATTCCAGGAAGGACCAATGAATGATTACTGTTAAGGCTACAAGACTCACAGTATTATTCTTTGCACAGAGAAAAGTTTTACTTAAATGCCCAAATGTTTATTTAAAAATGTTATCTTGGACTCCTGAGGATGTTTGGAATGAAGGAAAGGATAGAAATGGCAAAACAGGTAGTAGTAGGCAGTTGGCGAGCTTGATTTCTTTTTCTGTATATACATATAATAATTACATGCAGAATCACATATAAGTGAATATTTGCAGATATGAATAAGTATTATATATCTTGTATAATATAGATATACAATTTAACTGTAACAACTTATCCTGGCAGCCATATCTTCCCAGCAGCCTGAAATAACATGCCTGGTGCAGCAGGGGTGCACCTGCACATCAAGAATAAAAGGGAAAAAAAAATATCTGTATTCATGAGTGCAAATTGGGTAAAATTGGCTGACTAACAGCAGTCAGCTACAAACCTGTAATTTGAAACACTTCTTTCGCTTCACTTAAATTCCGCCTTGACTGCTCATCCTGCACATGCTTTAGTTAGTGGCTCTCTCAGAAGAGGATTTCAGGTGCTGCTCCAGAGATGATCGTGGTGACCAGGTTAGACTGTCCCCATTCTCATTGCGAGGTGGCAAACCAGGTGTTGGAGGGACACCTCCCTGTTGTAATGCCAGGTTCAGTTCCAGGTGCTGCTTTCAGTTAGATATGTGAATTAATCCCTTTGCAGGTGCTTCTGCAGAGGGTGATGGACTCGGAGTGGTCACCCCATGCACAAGTCTAGTCCCTAGGAGTGGATGCAGAGCACTGTGCTTGACTCCTCCTGGCCTTCAGGAGCCAGGGAATTGCAGAAGACATTTCACTGATTGGAGCTCCATGGAGAAAAATGTGTTGCTAAGACTACCTGGAGGATTAGAGAGGCAAAACCCCCATACTCCTGCCCTATTAACAGCTATTTATTCTTAATACTCATCATTCTTCAAAACAAATCATTCTTTCCCCATCCTGAATCTTTTCCTTCTTCGTTGTGAAAAGTTCAAGTGTCCTTGATTTTACCTGGACTAAATACACAGGCTGTTGTAGCCTTCCCTTGTAAAAAGAAGCTTTCATTTCTCTTCCTTCACATCTCTGTTCCTGGCTGAATTCTTCATTTGGGAACATGGATGAGCAAAAAAAAAATAATTTAACAGTATTCACACATGTTTTCACCCATGTTTTTCCCACAGCAATTTCACAGGACACATTCCAGGCTTGTGTTAATCTCTAGTCATTAATAACGATAATAAATTTGTGATCAGGAGATCATTTAATACGTGCAGGTCTGATTCCACCATTATCCTGCTTGTGGCAGAACTTCTTAATTCTCACACTCGTGACTTAGAATACACTGCAACAGTATCATCCCATTTCTCTCCCTCCTCAACGACAAGGTTGTCTAGTTCTTTATGATGAGATGTTCATCTCCTATTTTTGGATCCTTTGCAAATTTCATGACTGAGTTTCAATAGTTTGTGCCCCATAATTTCTTGCAAAAAACATTAAACATGACCAAGTCCAAAACTCCATCTCTGATGACCGACTACCTCTCATGGGTTCCCTCCAGCCAAACAGCTCCCTTTCAAGGTGGCCTTTTCAACCTCCTCTAGGTTACAGTTGTTCTAACCCCCTTTCACTCCACTTGAGTAAATTCCCTTGCAGCTGTAACACCTTGAGCTTTGATGGAACTTGGAAATGTGCCTACTGCATTTCCTTCTTTCAAATCAAAGTTACCAACCCGAGTTATGAGGTCAGTCTTGGGCAAACGTTAAGTAATACAGTTATAATCTAATCATCATAAGGGAGAATAATCTGAGGTCTCACAAGCAATGCCTATGATGGAAGAGCTGATTCTGAAGGAATTATCTATTGTCCACAGCTGCTGGCCTCAGGACAGAGAAACAGTTGTCTTAAGTTAGACATTAAGAAAAAATTATAATGGTATTGGGAATTGGAGAGTGAAACAGACTGACCGGGAACCTCATTTTCATGTCATCGTACAGCTGAAGACCACGTTTTTCACAGACTCTTAAAAGGCCAAAATTTACTTGATTTCTTGCAACTCGTTTGTTTTTTCCTGAACTTTGACATAGTGCTTATGTCTGTGCTGAACAATGTTTCCCCCACACATGTTACTTCTTGATTCTTCTCTTATTTTTGCTAACCTTTTGGATATGGCGAGGTAGCCACTTTTTACAAGATCTGTCCCGTTATGAGGAGCGGGTATAAGTTCCAGATGCTTTTTCAACATCTTGGAATCTTCCCAAAATCTGTTCCACCTTCTGTCCTTCTAGTTAGTTCAGCTGAATTCTTAGACTTGCAAAAAGCCAAAATACAGACTTCTCCAAGACATCGGCTAAAGTCACAATGCTGGCACCAAAACTACAGCCAACCTCCCCAGCACCTACAAAACCTCTGCAATGCTTAAAGTTAAGACCAAACACACCATCGCTTTAATGGATAAGAGATGCAGACCCAAATATGAGCAGAGCCCAGAGGTCTTTGGTTCAGGATTACTGTTTGCTGGAACTCTCGATTTGAATAATCAGCAGGGTTTTTCTTTCCCCTTCCCACCTCTATTATGAATGCACTGTAGACTATCTATATTACCTTAGAAATGCAATGGTTTTGTCAAATTACCGTACAATTGGCTTTAATCCTATTTACTGGTGCTTTTAATTAAAACATAATAAATAGGAAATGATATCACTGCCAAAACCTAAAACTACATTGTTTTTAAAAAAAATCAGTAGGTACTTAAAATACAGTAATTGTCTTAATGCAGCTTAATTACATCCTTACAAGAAGACAATCTGAAGAGTGACCTATTTTCTTCTGTAGATTTACATAATACAGCAAGCAATCAACAGTGCCCTGGATACCTGAAGTAAATATTTTAAAGATGAAAATGACTGATGAAATAGGTACTTTTCACAGGGTTTGTTTTCATACCTTGATAGGTCTTAACCTGCTGACTAATTCAGGGTGAAGAGCAGTCTATAATGATAATGCTTCTAAGGAAAAAATGAATTTAAAGCTGAGAACGAAAAGTCAACAATTGCAAGAGTGCATGGAGAGACTGCAATGACAGCTTGTGACACAAAACTAAGGGTTTGAGCATGTGGGGAGGATGTTGGGGGAACAAGCACCCCAATTCTTTCTCATATTCTCCCCCAAAATCTGCGCAAGCCTGTTCTGTCACAACAGCAGCCCTGACTCTTAAGGATATCAAGACTCACCTTTCATGGAAAGGACTGTATCAGTGAATACGACTGTGCAAAACAGAGCCCTAAAGGTCACCTTCCATTCTAGAAACACTTCAGATGAACAAAACTCTCAAGTAACACTGCTTTCTGAATAGTTCTGCAACCAAAGAACCAAAGTCATGGTCATTTCAAATGGTTTTTAATACAGTAAACACAGGTTCCGACCCTGAACTTAAACTGAACCCAGAACAAGAGTAAAACAAGCACCCCAAATTCCCACAACCTGCAGAAATCAACAGGCAGACAAGGGAATATGACCATAACTATCCAGTACACCATGTGGAACTGCTCCTGGTTTTCCCAGAAGATCTGGGGTCAGGCAAAGTTACATTTAAGCAGCACGTGTGCGTTACTTACAGAGAATTTGCATCACACATCAAATCAAATTGCTGAGGCAGGTTTACCAGAGTTTTGACATATCAAAGGATTAACCTCATTTGGCCTAAATCTAGACTGGAAGAAGTAAAATAACACATGGAGGAAATAGTGGGCATCATTTATGCACTGCAGAGAAGCAGTAACATCTCTTCCTGGTCTTTTCTAGGAAGAAAATCCATAAAAACAAAGTAACTGGGGCTGCTACTCCATCTCTGAACTGATCACTGGACCAAGGCAACATTCTGTCTAGATGCAGAAAACGGCTTTCTAGACTGACAACTGATTAGTATACAAGCATGATTATATGCAAATCTCCAATTTCTATTGACTTAATTGTGATCTGATGTAACATGTATAATTAACACATGCATTTAAAATAAATGTATATTTAATTAACATGCATATTTATAAAATGAATATTTATATTTAGCATATAATTTTGGGTGAATTTAGGTGGCACAAAATTGAGGGGTTATCATTACTGATGAGAGCTAGTCATAGCAAAACAGCTTTCACACCTCAGGCTCTCCCGGGGGATTTCAGTCCCAATTTATCTCACCTCTGGCAGGCCAGCCTTGGGCCTTCCTCCGCTAAGCCAAGGCTGCAAGTCACATCCTACAGATGCGACTCAGGTAAACATCTTCATTAAAGGCTGGGGGAAGGGAGCTGCTCAAATCGTGGCTTGAACTGGAAACCACAACCGTATGACAAGCCGAGTACAAATGAATTTGAAGCCAAAGGTCAGGAAGTCAAATATCAGAGGGCTGAAAGTTGTTTTGTGTTTCCATTGTGGATACAAGCCACTGTGTGACTCCAGCAATTCAGATACCCTCTTTCCCCAAAAATAAGACTTACCCCAAAAATAAGCCCCAGTATGATTTCTCAGGATTTTTGAGTATGCTCAAAATATAAGCCCTACTCCAAAAATAAGCCCTAGTTACAGTTCATCAAAAAGTCAATTTAAATAGTGTCCAGGCAGCTATACATGTAAAAAAGCAAGCACCTTTTGAAGCAAAAATTATATAAGACCCTGTCCTATTATTATTTATAAAACTATAAACTCACCATAAAATTGTCTTCTGCAAAACAGAAAAATGGAATGCTTCCTTACAGCCTTTGGGCAGGAAGAGAGGTAGGAGGAATTAGAGCAAATCTATAAATAGTTGAGACACTGATTTCATAGCAGTGCAAAGACAAGATGCCTTAAACACTTCGGAAAGGCCAGTCAGTGCAACAAACTGCAATACTGAGTGAGAAATGCTGATTTGGAGAGTCCATCCAAGCAGCCTTGCTTCTTGCTACATTCATGGCCCTCTGGGTTTTACACGGTGTTTGTCACCAAGGCACTCGCTGCCGTGGGTGACGGGCACCAAAGGCACAGAACAAGATAAAAATATTTGCGTAGGACAAAATATCAAGGACGACTTATATAGTTAAGAACTCTAGTGCAAGCAAGACTTTCTACAATAAACCAAGGTTCTAATTCCCTGGTGCTCCCCAGCAAATAAGCACCCTCAAAAACCAAGGGCAAATTTCCCTGCTTTACACAAACAAACCAACTGACTTCAAAACCAGAAGTGAACCACACTCCTGTGACTCTGTGACTATTTTTTACATCATTTGTTTTCTCCCCGAGTGAGAAATTCTGAACATGTTGCTTAATACGCTGCTGGGAGGTGCTCGGTTGTGCTGGTGATGAGCATCAAAGGGGAACTCATGTGAAACCTAACCCAGAAATTCAGCCATGGGAGCAGCACTGCCAAGGCAGGGCTCATATGAAATAACCCCACAATCCCACCTACCTTGATCAGTGCTTGTATGAAGGCAATTATTAAATACCCATTTTGGGGAGGAAAAACAGGAGAATGGTAATAGCACTTCAAACTGAATAGCCATCCTTTCCTCCCCAGAAATACACTTTCTTCTTCACATCCCAGGGAAGGCAGAAATCCCAGCTTGCTATTCCTAGAGTATTTTGATCAAATGCCATCTAATTCTAAACAAATACTCTGTCTTGATATATTTAAAAATCAAGTTCAACAGTTCTTGCACAGTTGATGCAATCACATTAGCCATTCAGAAGCTGCTGACAAAAGCGAACATTATTACTAGAAAGACATTGTGCCTTGCAGCACCACACAACGGCAAGGATTTCACATCTGAAAGGATCTAGTCCTGCAGACACTGAGTTTGGCAGTGACATATTTAGACAAAACCCAAAACTTACAAAGGGGAAAAAAATAATCAAACCGTGCATTGCTTCATTAGTAGGATGTGATCTTTCTTGTATTGCACCAGATCTATCAAATCACGGATTTCGCAGTTAATCATTTGGATTGCACATCTCCAGGAAGCCAAGGAATCAATTTACGGTCGCCTTTGTCCATTTCTTCTTCTGCCCCGCTCCCCACACTTTTCTGATGTGGTTTTATCGCCTGTCCCCTCAAACAAATCTCTCCCCCAATGCTGTGAGTCTTCTATTCTGCAGCCTCCATTCCCCAGAATGGCTTTCATTTCTCTCCCTGAATGCCCAACTTTCTCTTCTATTCTTTTCATCCTTGCCTATGTCTCTTAACTCAAAGCAATAAAGAAGAACAGATTTGAGATTTAACAACTGTCAGGATGCCTTTGATAGGAGAGCGCGTACACAAAACGAGCCTGCATTGTGCTAAGGAAGGAAGGTCCACAAAAGAGCGTTAATATTTCTATTGGTATCAACAGGTGAATTAAAGCTTTGTAATATCCAGGGCAATAGCATTCCACCATTGCCATGGTTAGTAAATGAAACTGAACTTGGATGCTTTTAGGAATGAGCATTTTTGCTGGCCTGGATATAACTTCAAATTATGGTCTGAATCTATTTTCATTCTCAAAGCTTTCCTGAATGTTCCTTTAAAAACATGCATTTCCAATTCATGTGTTCATTTATCATATACATACTTTTCTTCAAATAGATCTAAGTAGTTTGTAAAACGGCTCTTCAATCACAGTGGCAAAGAGCACACCAAATATTATGCAGAGAACCAGGCCACTTCAGGGCAAATTCCATACAAATAATAATAATTCTTAAAAAAAAAAAATATATATATATATATATATGTATTCTTCACTATGGGAACTATTAGACATTGAAATATGTTGCCCAGAGAGGTGGTGGAATCTCTACCACTTGAAACAGTCAAGAGCCAGTTTGACAGGGCCCTGGAAAAGCTAATCCAAGGCTTTCAACAGGAGGTCAGAGCAGCCAATTGACAGAATTACCTTCCAACATCTTTGTCGTACAGCGTTCCACTTCTGCTGTGCAGTCACAACACACCTTCTGAGGCGCCCATAAAACAACATTAAGGTATTGGAGCCAAATATCATAGAAGAGGCAGGGTTTAAACTGCCAAGGAGAAGAGACCTCCTGCAGGTGGCCGTATCCAGCTCTGAATCGCCACTCCTGCCTGCTGTCGTAACACACTGCTCTGGTCTTTGGGTATTTTCCTAACAAAATTATTTCTGAAGAACCATCTGGGAAAGCAAAAAACCCACCAACAAAAATTGCAAAGAATGGATGTCCCTCCAGCAAGAATATCTTCTCTGTCCCATGTAACACTTCTAAAAACTTTGTATTTACAGGGAATCAGTGTTTCCTAGTTTATATGCATCCCAGATCGCGCCTACAAAGGCTTCAAAGGATCATGGCAAGACACACCAGGAAATGTACCGTGCCAAAGAGATGATTCCAAAGGAACCAAAGATGTATAGTTTTTATTTGAGTGGGTCAGACCCCTCAGAACATCTGTTGATCCAGCAGAACACTTCTTTTGGTACTTCAGATTGGTTATAATATATATATTTTGGGTGTTTTTTATATATATAATATAACATAATATAGTATAATATATATATTATGTTACGTTAATTATATTATATGACATTATATTACATTATATACAGTATATCATAGTATATCATGTCATATTATATTATATTATATTATATTAATTATATTTATTATATTATATTATATTATATTATATTAGTTGTTAAAATAGCTATTCCTCAAAAGCAGCACTGTATGCTCATGTGAAATTACAGGTTACAAATTCCCATGCTTCATTTTCTAAGTAGTCTTCCCTTTCTTTTCTCTCCTCCCCACCTCTCCAAAATCATTACATGTGATATACCAAATAACCCGACATCACCAGCAGTATCTGACATTGTAGTTACAAACCTTCATTTTACCTTGAATCACTTGGTACCTCTCCTAATATTCAAAATTACATGGAAAAAACTTGACTGATGCCCCAATACAATTGCCTCTGCTCAGGCAAGAGTGCTCATAGCGTACACTACCTCTAACACACTCTGTGCTTGGATCTTTTTATATTTGTACATAGATTACTGGATTTTCCCGCAGTTAGGTATTTTCTGAGCACAGAAAACACTTTATATGTGAGGGACGAGTAAGTGAAACTACACGATGTGGTAATTAGTTCTCACACTTTGATAACAGTTATAAAGAAAAGGAGAAGGGAAGTTTATAAATAAGGGGGAAGGGTAGAGAAAAAGAACCATCTGATTTCAGATACGGCACAGCATTCAGCACTAGCATCTGCATCAATACCCTGTGAACCATTTTCCCCTCTCCCTTCTCCATCGCTATCACTGCTGGCAGTGAATATAGCAAGAACCTTGCCTCATTTGTTGCCTGTGAGAAGAAACAGACTGGACAAATGACCCGATAATGATTGAGAAGGCTCATCTAATTAGACAAGACAGGAGATGGATGTTCTTGGGTATTTCTTTAGTGAGGAAATCACAGATACAGAGAAGGAAAGTGAAAATGCAGGCCAACACCTTCTAAAGCAATTAATTGCCTGACAGCCTGAAGGAGAATTTAGGAAGCCAAGTAAGTGATGCCACGTTCCAGCGAGCACAGCAATCTCCCACTGAATCCCTTTGACTTCTCCCGAGTGCCCACACCACGAGGCAGGGCTGCACACTGGGGAGAACTCACCCGCTACACAAAGCGTCGTAGATTTACTAGGAATGAGCACAAGCATGGTTACAGCACAAGATTAAAGCCAGCATTACGCTTACTAAGGAAAACAAAACAAAACAAACAGAACCTCGTATAAAACCTCTATGTACAAAATGTGATTTTTCTGATTTCTAATGTAAATATATTTTCAAACAGCAGAAGCAGAACTCAAGTGCAGCCCCTCGAGCCCATGGGAAGGAGCTGGTCCCTGGGAACAAGGCCCTGAGCAGTCTGCAGGGCAGAAGGTGACCGAGAAGATGGTTTAAGCATGTCAGCTCTGCCTTGGGAATCTCAGGTCCAGATGCAGCCCAAACGGTATGAAGTACAAAATGCATCCTTCTATAATAAAGTGGCATCAGAAAAAAATACATTACTAATTTAAAAAAAAAATATGCAGATGTATGGTCTGATCTCGTAACACGTACCACAGACTGTAATGCTGATTTGGACACCAAAACCCAGTACACGTTACATTTTATATGGATGTGTTTTATTTCTTCATTTTTACTCCTACAGTGCTGTTGGCCCTGTTTTCTCCTGGTGTTACTTCCTGGGTGGAGACACCAGGTCCTTTTTAAAACAGCAGGGTAACTATTTCACTTATGTTCAAGGTCTTTTAGGCATTAGGGACATTTACTCCAAATACAAATCTATTAGTATATATATAAACACCCTCTACTTCCTTTTTAAATTATGAAATCTGAGCATAGCTTAGCTTGAAAATTGTTTTTTTAAGGAGACCAAACAAACAGAGCAGCATCAGCTATTGCTACCCTCAGTGCCATGCAACAGGGAAAACCACCTCCATGTCTCTTAGCTTGATCTAAGATGATGCACAGCTTTACATATCTGGATGTTTTTATTCACACATTGCTAGCAACACGTGGCAGAGAAAGCAACACCCCATGCTTTTACCTGAGATCCAGTCCTGTGGCCAGGTCTAAGGACAAGGAATTCGGGCACACAATAAGCAACGAGCAGCTGGTCTCTGGGGAAAGCATTCATAGCAGCAAGATAGTATCTACGGTAAGTTGGGAGGCACAAAGAGTGCAAATCAATGAGCAATCCTTGTATCAGTGGGACTTCATTACTTCATACACATTAGTCATATCAAGAATATATTTCTGAGCAGTCCCTTTCCAAAACTGAAACAGGACCTCGAGGTCTGAAGGCAGTGAATGACCCAGGAAGGATAAGTGGGGAAATTCCATTTATCAAGGCTATTTCCCCTACTTCCGAGAGTCTCACCTCTTGTTCTGATTAGGATCTGGCATCATAGGTTACATGTAACCCTCACAGACCTGGAAAGGAAACCAGTCGTGCCTGCTCTACATAAACAGAATCAACTCAGTGTTGCAGCCCACATTTAAAATCTTTAATAAAAATAATAAAAATTTAAAAAAAAAAAAACAAAAAAAAAACCAGAAAA
>VWYH01006851.1:191833-248092 GCA_013399365.1 Pampusana beccarii | reverse complement strand
AAATATATAAAGGGGGAGTGTCACGAGGATGGAGCCAGGCTCTTCTCAGTGGCAACCAATGGTAAGACAAGGGGTAATGGGTTCAAGCTGGAACACAAGAGGTTCCACTTAAATTTGAGAAGAAACTTCTTCTCAGTGAGGGTGACAGAGCACTGGAACAGGCTGCCCAGGGAGGTTGTGGAGTCTCCTTCTCTGGAGACATTCAAAATTCGCCTGGACGCCTCCCTGTGTAACCTCATCTAGGTGTCCTGCTTCGGCAGGGGGATTGGACTGGATGATCTTTTGAGGTCCCTTCCAATCCCTAGCATACTGTGATTCTGTGAGTGAAACCAGGGTCATCCAAGAGCTTGTGGTGATAACGCAGGTCCAAGGTCAGGCTGGAAGCCCAAATCAAGAGTCAGATCAGACCCATTGAGGGTAACCAGGTCAGACACAGCCCACTGACCACCAGGAAGGTCCATGGTGACAAGACAGGTCCAAGCCCAAGCTAGCAAGCCAGTCTATAGGTCAGGATCTAGATCAAGAGTAACCACAGCCAGAGAGGAACACAACTGCAGCAGAACTGGAGACCAACACCTCTCCAACAAAGCTCATGCAGGGACTGAGCTTAAATAATGCACCTGGGCTAGGGGGTGTGATGGAAGCCCCTGGTGAAGCTGATCAGGCCCATTAAGATGTACCAGTGCACTCAGAGCCCTGGCAACCAAGATGCAGTTTCTTCTGAGACTGCAGTGATGAGTTTCACACATAACAATCATTTAACTCAGTCCCAGGGGACAAAGCCACTTCCCTGCACCTTTGTCTCAAATTTGTTTCTGTAGAGCTCTCACGGGCAGGTTTCTGCACCCCCTACCCCACACTACTGTTCAAGAAGAAACCTCAGCAGTATTGATCTCATAAGGAAAAAAGGTCTTGTGTTGCCCAAGCACACTGAGGGCTCCTGGGCTGGACAAACCCGTACAGACAGCCGGTCCGGTGCAGAAGGCAGCACTGGATCCAGCGAGGCTCTTGTTCAATGTCACACCTGAGATCCCTCTGATGGACATCCCAAGGAGCACACGTCAGTGGTCCTGCTGGTGCATCGCTTCTGGGGAAGCAGGAATCCTGCGGGGCTAAAGTAGCTCTCACAAGCAAGTGGGGAAGGGGGATGTGAGAGAGTTAACCCAAAAAATCTTGTTTCTCCAAAGACAAAACAACTTGTTTGCTTTAAGAGCAAGAACTCGCTGAGTATTTGGGTTATTTGCTATTTCACTAGAGCTTTGCCAGCCACAGCTAATAGATATTACCACCTGAGTCATGCACTGATTTACTAAACAACAGTCATGACACTCTAGCAGTGTAACCTTATAATACAGCAAATATTTGCCACCATCTGCAGTAAATTCAAAGCATCTGCTGTAACTTTTTTTGATGAAAGTAAAGTAGCATACCCCACCATAAATTCTTTTGATATTGTTATTACAATATTCTGTGATAAATAAAACAAACACACAAATACAGCTCAGGCTAACAAAATAAATCAGCAAAGCTTAGCAACTGCTTTAATTATTATTAGAAGCACTTTGGTATTTTTCTTACCTGTCACCTTACAGAAATATTTTAATCAGCATGGAGAGCAAAGCTTTTCCTATTCTTTGAATATCTAAGGAAAATAATGGAAAAAAAGCTCAGTTTTTCTTTTCAAAATAACTCAGAAGTTACTTAATCTCTGCTTTCACTGAAATCTACACAGCTTCTCCCACTGCCTGGGTAGGTAGAAGCCAGAATGACATGCTTTATAAAAATTCCAGCTCTAGGTATCAATGCTGTGTTTATCACCACATTATCCAGGAAACTATCACTCTTCCACTAAGTGTAAGAGTTGCTCTGTGTCCACCCACTAACGGCGGTTTGGCTGATTGTGGGAAAAGCAGCAAATCTTGCTTTTTTGCTCTGTGGATGGACAAATTTCCAGGCATTTTTATCTCTTGTAGAAGGGGTTTCAGCTACAGCCAACTGGCCTTCATCCAGGTACTGATCTTTCCCAGGCAAGGCAGAAAGCTGGAGACAGAGTCAATTGCTTCTGGTATAAAGTTGATGCGCAACAGCATGTTGCGAGAGTCCCAGTTGTCACACAAACTCCACCAGCTGTTTGAGAAAGATGCTGAGTAAGATGATGGGAGAAAAAAACAATAATAAAAAAAAAAGAGCACTGTTGGAAAGACAAACAAAATCACTCATTAACAACAGTTCCAGAGTTGTTTTTTTCTGAAAGGAATGAAAAGCACCGTCTCAAAACTTTTTTACAACTCTACAGTAAAAAGGCAGCTTCAGAACCAGCAGAGGTGACAGTGACAGCCATTGACCCAGCCACAGGACCATAAAATCTTAGCGAATATCCAAGAAAAGACTTGAACACTCATGACTGCAAATGTCATCATTTTTGATTACATCATTCCAGAAGCAGGATTCAAGACACCTGCTATAACCAGATGACGTTGGAGTTAGCTACTTACTACATTACTACATTAGCTAAATACTACACTATTTTCGAAGAGTGGGCTACATGGACAGAGGAATTTCATCCTTAAAGATGGTGCTGGAGGCCTTGAAGCAGGCACGGGGCCCGGAAAGCACATCCTTCTCTTATTAAATCAGTTTCAGGGACTAACCTTTTTCATGACAAGTACCCACCTTCTGGCTTCTAGACTCAGTGTATTATATGTCTGTTCACCTTCCTTTGGGCATTTAAATCCATTATTTGAAGTTCTTCCAGGTTTGCTTTGTGCTGGTGGTTTTTTAGCTCTCACTTCTTAACTAGGATTTTCCTAGCTTTTACTCATGATTTTAGGACACTTTATTCCCTTTCAGCCTTGCTTTCACTAGGCTGAACAAACTACACTCCCACAGGATATAAACCCTGGGTATCCTAGGAACCCTTCTCCAAATTCACCTTACTGAACACAGTTGGCTAGAATTAGCACACAGGGTTATCTACAGAGGGTAGATCTCCTCTTTCTCATCCAAGAACACCATTTACAGAGATACTTCACATTTTTCCATCATCCCATAGCAAATACTACATTCCAGTCTCCTTCCTACTCACCTGCTTCTAAATTAAGCATTTTCAATGGAAAAAGGATACTTATAAGTGTAACTTTACCTTTTTCACTAGTATATTGAATTCCTTTTCTTTCACTTACTTTCTCAAGACTATCTTTTCCCATGGAAGATTTAAGTATTGCCAGTGCATCTCATTTTTTGCTATCAACACCGGCACGCTCCAATTTTCACGCCAGCATCATTAAAGAAAAATCTTCAACCAAATCCAGTGCCAAAACTCACTCGCGTGACCTTCCTCTAGTAACTTGCTTTCAGTATGGTATTATCCCTTCTAGTATAACCGCTTTCTCTTTTACCAGTTCCAACCCTGGTACTTAGAAGGATTTAGCTGAAAGGAAAATTCACTAAAAGAGAATTGGTCTTGTTTTAAACAAAACCAGGACAGACCCACATTATAGTTCTAGTAGCTCCCTCCTTATCAATTTAAATTTCAAATTGCCTATGTAACACCATAGAGACCTCTGAAGATGCAATATAGCAGATCTAACTAATTTCTTTTCTTTGAAAAATTAGTTATCTCATAAAGAGGAATTGATCCAAAGAGACTTACATGAAGTACTTCTGGTAAATATATCATTCTCTTTTCCTAATCTTCCTTCTTATCTAAATATCCTTTCTTTGCTTACTACTGAGTTTGGAATTTTGGGTACTCAGAACCACCTCTCATCTAAGCAAAAAAAAGCAACTATGTAGATATTTGTATGTCCCCAACTCCTGCACTTCTCCGTGTTTAATTATGAGTTGCCCATCTTCAGCCCCTCCTCTTCAGCCAACAGACAGTATTTTGAGGCAGCACGACACTACGAAATTCCTGGAGTCTAGAAGATGCTTCGAAAGTACAAGTTCCTCCCATATAAATAATCTGCCATTACTGCAAAGTTGGGATTTGAAGGAAGGCATCTGGGTTGCCAGCGAGATTTACAGCTCAAACTGCCATTGAGGGATGTGATTTAGTGGCTCCGATCAGGTCAATGACGCAGAGTGTTCAGGTCCAGCCCACAACTGGGCTTATATGACTTCTGCGCCAAAACCTTTCTGGTCATGTTTCTTCATCTCTCATGTTTCAGTTTCCCTTATTTTTTCCTCATCTGTCGCAGTCTCCCCTCAGATCACAATGACAACTGAAAACTGGGGACATTCAGAACATGAAGCTTCCAAGCACCCTGGATGTCTACAGGGACCAAGCAACAACCATCCCGATCTTCTGTTAAATTGCCAAGAATTCACTCTAATAAAAGTGATGGGCCCTCAGCTTTTGGAAGCACTAGACTTTACTCCTATGTAAAAGAAACCCAAAGCTTTGGAAAAGCTTTCTGAACAAAAAGACAAACACTGAACTGTATAATTTTCTCTTCCAAATTTCATCTGTCTCTAAAGCCCAAACTTCTTCAAACTATTTTCATTACATTGTTAACTTTCGGTATTTAATTAATTTGCACCAAAGTCCCCAGTATCTTCATTCCTTAGCATCCTGCTTGGTGTGGCCCCAGAGTAAAGAATACATATTCACTTTCTTAGAAGCTGGAGATCTTAACCATATTTAACAAGAAGCATCTCTGACAGTAATTGGAGTTTTGTATCAAGGTAAATAAATGGTAAGATCATAAGAACATACTCTAGTGGCCACATGCATCCTGCAAACACTAACATCAGAGAGCGAATTTAACATACGGTCTCAGTGGATACGAATTTTCTGTAAACAAACAATCTGAAGACAGCCTCACTTTTGTCATCTGTTATTCCCATTGAAGAAAAATGAATATTCTGTTTCATACTTTTCCTACCAGGTGGCTTCATTATTTACCACTAGTCTTTCTTCCCTCATCATGTGTGCAATGCTGTAATATCCTCAATGACAGTGGATTAACTCTCTTGTCTCAATAGTAGCATTCAATGCAAATTATCCGAATTATTCAATATGCTCAAATGATGGTACTTTACAAGGCTACACTGGAAGGCCCGTTCCTCATATCGCTTGAAACAACAGCTCACTTCTACCAAGATACAAAGCGCTCCCCTCACAGTATTTCTTCCCACAGGTACAGAGCACAGAGTGCAGCAGCCAACAAGGATGGGGACAGTCACCGTGAGACACCAGAGACCCCACTCTTCCCAGTCACCCAGCCTGTGGGGAACCTTGGGCAAGTCCCTTACTCTCTCTGTAGGCTGGCTATCCCTCTGTAATACGGAGATAACAGTGATTCCTTCTTCAAACAAAGTGCTGGAGGCACAGAAATTCCTAGCCTGAGAGGTGTAAAATCTCTTGATGAGGAGGTAAGTGCCTTAAGCAAAAAGCGGCTGGATAACTCAAGACTGAAGTTTGAGCACCGCGTTTAAAGAGTTAAGTTCAGAGCAGAGAAGGCAAAGGCAGGAATGAAAGGCTCCCTTCTACACACCTGGAAATCAGTGGCTTCAGCACATCCAGGAAAGGCCTCTAAATGCTGAAGCTGTGCTAAGGTGCCTGCTAAAGAGAAAGAAATACTTATACTGACCTGGGAAAAAAAAGAAAGGCAAATGCCCTGGCTTTGAAATAAAAGAGCAAAAAGAAAGAATAGGCTCAGGAGGGTTTATAAATCCTCTTAGACAGCCTCTCAATATTCCCTCTCCTATATAACTTTTGAGCAGGGCTTTAGCAAATTTGAAGGAGGATGGTGAGACACTACAATGATAGCCATTTCTGGCTTCATCCTGATTAGAATGGCAGCCAAGTTTGATGGGGTTAACCCATCAGGCCCAAACAAACCTCAGTATAAATGTAGCCTTATTGTAGTACCTCTGCTTAGGAATAGCCTTATTTTGCTTTAAGTTTACTCAGTTAGAGCTGGAAAAACAGATTTCTAGTGACACCAAGAAAGGAGCTAGGTCTGGGTCAGGGTGCAGGATTCAGATGACCCTCCTAGTCAAGATGAAACCTCTAAAAATTTTTTTAAAGACATCATTGCTATCTAATATTCTAGTGCAAGATGAAGAAATGAATCCTTTTGGAAGGACTGAACCAGCAGAGCAAAACCTCGTACTGGGGACAGCCCCTCTGTACAGCTCGGGGACATTAAAGGGTCAAAAGCGCTCCTTCACGGAAAAAGACAATTGTGAAGGCAAAGAACAAGCTGGAATTGTTTGAGCTGCTCCACCTTGTTGTAGGGGGCTGACACCATCCCCAGGCAGCTGTCAGGAAGGAAATAGGGCAAAGACAGATCACAGCTACATTCGCCACACCTTCCTTCCTCAGCCCTTTAACACCGCATGTATAACCCAGGCCTCCTCTGCAGCACCGCCAATAACTGGGGGCAAACCGCCCTGCGCTTCTGAGATCCCAGCAGCTTCCCAGCCGGGGAACGAACGCTCCTTCCCCCCAGCTGCACGGCACAGTCTGCGGTACCTGCGTTATCATTTGCTGACCACGGTCGCAAAGCCCGCTCAACCTTTTCACAGCTGTGTCACAAAGACAGGAGACACTCTTGTAGTCAGGATGTATTTTCCACAACAGAGCAATGTCCACCCCCTGTAGCCTCCAGGTATTCCCCGCACGGCAGGCGTTTCTATTTGTTAATTCAACATTTAAGAGGTGCATGACGGAGAAGGGGGGAGAGCAATGAAATTATTTGAAATGGTAGAGTCCTGCCAAGCTGTCCATGCTGTGCTGTACCCTCCTACATCAGCTACAGCTACAAGTTGCTACCATCTGCAATTGATTAAGCAAAAAGAGAGGTGAGACTTCCACTTCTCTGCTCAGCTGTATTCGTTCCGTTGACTCTCACGCTCTGTCACCCCTTCTCCACCGGTTTGCTGCGTGGCATCTGACACTGAGGTCCTTCTGCCCCAGTGACGCAGGAACCATCTCCTCAGAATCAGCACATACAACAGGCCCTACTCCTGACCGTAAGGACAGAGCAGGGCCAGCTGGCCGCCTCCACGCTGACTTACCTGCTTGCATCTGCTCAGGGTGATAGATCCTTTTACAACATGCTTCTTTGGAGCTTAAGAAAACGACAAGATTCTCAACATTTAGAAGAAATTCACATATGAAAGTCTGTCCTTGTCTGCTCCTCTCTGTTTTAAAATCCTGACTCCTTACAATCCAAATAGAAAGTTGGAGTCTCTAAACTCCAGTTTACCCAGAGTGAAAAAAAAGCATCAGGAATCCCTAGGTCTTTTTGCAAGTGTTGCAATATTTCTAAGAAGCTGACAAACACGTCCATCAGCTGGTCCGTCACTCATCTTTGACATTATGTTGTTATCGTTACTGGTGATGTCCAAGGGCTTTCCATATTGTACCACCAGAAAAGCCACTGCTGAACATCTCTGCACCTTGGGCCATGACAAGGGTGTGCCAGACGTACATTTTAGAAAGCAGAGCATGTATCAGCCTCCTCGTTGAGCCCTGTCAGAACATTTGATTAGCGGTGACGTGCTGGAAATCCTAAGCAAAAAACACAGCCCCTCACAACTGTTCCACCAGATCAAAGCCATGTGGCCACAGATGCTCAGCACCAAATGTAGTTTCTGAAGGTCTTTAGCCACCCTGAGTGTTTCAAATCAAAAAGATTTCAGATTAACAGAAGGTTTGGGAGTCATGTTTTTATAGCCCTTGAAGTCTGAAAGAAAAAAGATTCACATTAGACTCCACTGATTTAAAAAACCCTAAATGTACAATAAACACTGTATTTAAATTACTTGGGATAGGTGGAAGAACAGGTTTTCTGCTCCTGCTTCACTGCCCACAGGTTAATGGACTAATGCAATAGAACAACAGGTTAGAATAGGAGTCTCAATACAATTAAAATCATAAAAGTTATTATGATCTGTTTCAGATGAAGCCACTGATGGAAATAAAGCATTAAATATTTTTCCCTATTTATTTAAGCACATTGAAGATTTCAACCATACGCAAGTGTGATTTTACATTTATGCACTTGCATGCCGGCAGACAAACCTATGTAAAGAGATCCACTTAAAGTCCCTAAAATCTTGTACTACCAGATTTCACTTACTCATACCAAGGAATTATACTAATTTCTACACCAAGAGGATTACTTTTGAAGCAGCTTAATATAGGTATCTAACAGAAGAAAATATTGCTGAAACAGACTGCGGTATGCTACAGAGGGGAAAAAACCAAACCAACCAACCAAACCAAACAAAAAAAACCAAACACACAGACGTGCTTTGGAATAGAGAAAGCAATAAAAACCCCAGCAGCTATCTTCCCCCATCCAGACCTCCTTGAGGAAAAACAAGTTAAACTTATAGTCTGTGCTCCAGTTCACCTTTTTGGCAAAAAACATGAGAGGGGCCAGAGATCCTCAGTGTCACAGTGCAAAACTTCCAAGCTGCTGCCAACCTTCCAACAAGCCAGGGTGAGCATGAACCTAAGATTTGGTATTATAATTCCAATTCTCTCCGCCTAAGGGCACACAGGAGCACATCAGTATTGAGCCCACTGCCCAAAGACCCCGGTGGGTGGATGCTCCAAAGGCACCGGTGCTCCATAGGGTCAGGGCAGGAGTGGACAGGAAAGGATTTGTTGTGTAATTGTCTCCCGGGGGATGAGAGACCAGTGTGAGATACAGGAATAAAATTAACTCCAGCCACAGGGGAGCAAGAGGAGGAAAACCAATGAATAAGTAAATGACACATTACAGAGAAATGCTATTTGTCTGCTGCCTCAGCAGACTTTGGTAAGGTCAGCAACACAACTGTGTCCAATTGGTCATTTCCAACAAGGGTTCCTACCTTGTTTTGGAAATAAGTTTTAATTAAAATGTGGAAAGTCAGTGGTGTTACCTCCCATTGATCCTCATGATCTTCTCATGAGTCTTATTTTACCTCTAAAATGAAATGATGTGAAGAATTTTCCCTTTGACAAGACATATTCCAGTCAGTCTTGCCATGGCACTTCGAATGCATTTCTCCAGTATCTAACACAGCAAAACCTCATCTGCTGTTACATAAACCAGTGTGATCTGAAAAGGCAGATTTGAAAAGGGGGGAAAACCAGGTTTCAGATAATTTACATTTAGGAAGACACCTATTGTTGAAGTGAAACAAACACAAGAAGTAAAGCATTTCAAAGGTCTTCATTACTCTGCCCATTACATTGTCCTGTCCTTTCCTGTCAAGCGTCCACCCACATGCAAGAAAAGCAGGTGACTCACAAATCACCCTTTCCACTGCATTGGACCAGCATTGAGGGGCCACAAAGCAGTTCAGGATTAGAGAAGGTGCGAGGCAGGTCCACCACAGAAGTATCTGTTCCAAAGCCTTATTTACTACATCATAACTGACCCCCAATAATTGACATTAACGGCTTGTATGACGGTAAGACTGAGGGATCAGCTGGAGAGCCACAGGGCCTGAGACCCATTATAAAGGAAAAAAAAAAAAAGAGCTTGCAATCTAAGTCACAGAGCAGGAGAAAAGGATTTACCTTCACACTGCAGATGGAGCAGCACACCACAGCCAGAATGAAGTGACTGGTTGAAGACGAACCAAAGCAGGAACTGAACACAGATTTCTCACATCTCAGTCCATTCCCTGAACCATAGCTGATGGTTTCCCACACTGCCTTGGAAGACTTTCACTACTAAGTTCCTTTGAGGTTGCTGCGCTTTGGCCCCATCCCACACAGCCCTCTGTGTTTCTCACTTCCCTTCGTCCGAGCTGGCTGTGACAAACGCTCTTTCCATGGCCTCGCTGAAGCACTCTGTGGACAGGCATCTGCTATCCTGTCAAAGAAACAGGGCCCTAAAGTCCAGCTACTTTCTGCTCCCCACACCATTGCTGACAACCCTGATGTCCCATTAGTGGAGAAATGTTCTTTCCCAACCTCAGGGATGCTCTGGCTGAGCAGCTGTCCTCCCAAGGAATGTGCAGTCGAAGCGAGTCAGACACGCTCATTTGTAATGACTGCAAAAGCCACGTCCCTCTTCACCTCATCCAGAGACTCAGGCAAAACAGTTTGCACTCATATATATTCTGTGCCTCTGCCACTTTCCAGGTGTAGGTCAAAGTCATCTTAGTTCAAGAACCTTCCTCCCTGGGAATCATAGAATAATGGAATAGTTTAGGTTGGAAGGGACCTTCAAAGCTCATCCAGTGCCACCCCTGCCATGACAGGGACATCTTCACCAGCTCAGGTTGCTCAGAGCCCCGTCCAGCCTGGCCTGGGATGTCTCCAGGGATGGGGCATCCACCACCTCTCTGGGCAACCTGGGACAGGGTTTCACCACCCTCAGCGTAAAAAATGTCTTCCTTATGTCCAGCCTGAATCTCACCTCCTTCAGTTTAAAACCATCACCCCTTGTCCTGCCATAACAGGCCCTGCTAAAAAGTCTGTCCCCATCCTTCTTATAGGCCTCATTTAAGTACTGAAAGGCCACAATAAGGTCTCCCCGGAGCCTTCTCTTCTCCAGGCTGAACACCCCCAGCTCCCTCAGCCTGTCCTCCCAGCAGAGCTGTTCCAGCCTCTGATCATTCCTGTGGCTCCTCTGGCCCCTCTCCAACAGGTCCATGTGTGCCCTGTGCTGAGGACCCAGAGCTGGACACAGGACTCCAGGTGGGTCTCACCAGAGCGGAGCAGAGGGGCAGAACCATCTCCCTCGACCTGCTGGCCACGCTGCTTTTGGTGTGGCCCAGGATGCGATCGACCTTCTGGGCTGCAAGCGCACATTGCCAGCTCATGTCCAATCTTTCATCCACCAGCACCCTCAAGTCCTTCTCTGCAGGGCTGCTCTCAACCCTTGTCCATACAAATGTTGTCTTCTCTGACTCGTACAGACTGTCTCCATCCCCATCTCTTCAGCTGGTTCCCTTCATGCTTTGCCAGCCTTACAGTCACACCAAACCTGTTACCAAAGCATAACCCTCCAGTCCTCCTGGTTGCCCACGATCTCTTCACCTCTGCAAGCACCTCCGAGATCCCTTCCACTTCTCCCTTTGAAGCTTAAAACACATCATTAGCACTCAATGTCTTTTTGCTCTGCTTCTGGGGAGGTTTCCCAGCTCCAAACACCTTCTCCGCCAGCAGACTCAGCTGGATTGATTTCCCTTCAACTCTCCCAGCGTCCACAAGGGATCCCACTTGAACCAAGGCCAGAACCCCTGCTCGGGGAACGGCATCAGCCATCTGCTGTCAGGCTTGTGCTTTTTGCTCAAAGTGCAACATTCAGCCACTCACTGAGACTTCAGAGTCACAGTCAGAATTAATAAGGTACATAAGGACACCTTTTCCCTCCTCACCTTTCATTATCACACCTCTATTACGTCTGTTTATGCAGGTATTTTCTTGATGCCGACTGAGATACGCGCAGTCTAATCACACTGCAGTATATTATTTTTCACTATTTGTTTTCGGGCTGGAAAAATGCCATAAAAACTGCGAAGAAAATTGAGAACAGATCCTTTCAGCTGGTGTAAATCTAGATACCTCCATTGATTTTAGTGGATTTATGCCAATTTCAACAAAATGAAGATTTGGCCCTTAAAATATCAAGTCATATGTTTTGCACATCTTCGATATTCTTAATAAATTATATAACATAATTTTAATTTCATGAAAAGTTGAGCAACAAGATGTTCTCGCATGGAAAGAAATTAATCACAATATCTTACTAATCCTGGACAAGTTTCTTTGCATTTGACACTGGTGCAATACTTGGAAATTAGAGTGGAAAAATGAAATGGTCCCATCCCCAGCAACCTAAGCTTTAACCAAAAAACGGGTAGATGAGGTCACACGCTAAAGATTTCACACTATCTTTATTGAATTACTATGTGCTGCTTCCCTGCCTTGATTTTTAAATGTAAGGTGACAAAGATCACTGTAATCTACATTTAATGAAACATCATATCTCCTGTGTATTCTCATTGATCGTATCTTTTCCTATCATTTTTAAGAGAATATTGTGCTTTTGAATTGACAGAGGTTCCTTTTCTTGAAGAAACTTGTGCTGTCTGCCAGAGATTTTCTTGTTATATGCTTGGAAAGTCTGCTCCATTTGTAATTAGAGTCAAACTATCAGGGATTCTTTGACCAACAAAATAGCTGTCCAGTAGCAAAATTCAGTCAACACAATGCACCTTGCACTGCCTCCTTTGTAAGGGTCAGGCTGCTGGGATTGGTGTTTTGCTGGAGATTCACTTTGAGAACAGAAAGGTAAAAATTTAAAAAGTGAATGATTTCTTTAAAAAAAAATGAGGGGGGGGCCGGCAGGAATTGCTGAAAGAACAAGCTTTGTGAGAACCTGATAAAAACTACCCCGAATTGCATGCAAGCTGAACCAGCCCAGGTAGCACTCCTGAATAATTCAAGTATATTTACTGCAAGCAGGAATTCCAAATGCAGAGAATCCCTATTCAAGCCAAGCTTTTGCCCAAGCCCTTTTCTGAACAAGGGCAGCACTAGGATGACCTGGAGCCTTCCTCTTTAATAGGAAGATTGTCCTTAATCAGAAGACTCCTGATTCTGAATTCAGAATCTCCTGAATTAGGCTTGTTGACACTATAACTCTTTTGCACGCCACCACTCCTCCTTTTGCAAATAAAAGAATTGTATTTGCTTGCTTGTTTCAGAAATACATTGATATTTCTTCAAAGTTTTGGAGACAGGAATAGATGCTGCAAATTCCCTGATGTACTTTGCATGTCAGAATTTAACCAGCCACACTGAAACTGCCGAGTTGAGATCTAGTGCTTTGACAAGTGTTATTTAATGCTGTGGTCAGAGAAGATGATGTTTGCAACATTATCCTGCCGGGGGGGGGTCAGGTTCTAAGAGGACTGACAGACTGCACTCATCTGCTAGAGAAAAGCCACAACATGCAGTGGATGTTACCACTTTGCACCCACCAGGTGAAACAGGTTTGGTGTTCATGCATTTCATGTCCTAAGCAATCAGTCTGTCTCAGCTCAGAAAAGTACCAGATGTCATCTAGAGCCTTTTCGGAAGTTTCTCAACTCTTCCCTCCTTTCTGAGTTTTCATTGGTCTCCTCTGTGCAGGTCGGAGTCACTTTTTCCTTCTTCCTTTCTTTACACCGCTCAGCCTGCGGGAGGGAGCTGTGCCTTAGTCATGGCTGTGTGGACAGAAAGGCCCCAAATTTGTGGGTCTCCCCCACCTTTGTTTGACAGCAGCTTGAAAGCACAAAGGTTTCTGTTAAATTCAACATTATAGCAAACATCTCTGCGTCATTATGTTTATATAGGTGAAGATTTTAGACACCCGGCTGGCTGCATCTTTTAGTACTCAGCGTTTTCATCTGACCACAGAAATAAAAGTCCTGATTTTTTTTCAGGATACAAAAGACGGAGAGACTTGAGCTGGTGCTACTCACATCAGCCTTCAATCTGTCCTGAGAACTGTGAGACTAACTTAAAATCATCACTGTATTTGTTGGGAGTTCTTTATTTGCTTTCCATTTTTTTAATATGCTTACTAGTAAACAGTTTCCTGCACTTCATCCCTAAACCAATGGAAACCAAAATCCTCCTGTTTCTTGAACCAAGGGTGCATCCAAAGCAAAACAACACCACACTTGACTCCAGGAGCTAGGGCTTTCTAGAAAACATCAAACAGCAGATTTTGCAGCTCTTTTTATCATTAGCCAAATACAACCAGCCTAAAAAGTGACCTTAGCAGTCATATCAAAACAGCAGGAGGTCTTCCTTTCTACACACAAACAAAGAGGGACTACGGACCACTGAAATAAAATCCCTCATCTCAGTAAAGAATCACTGACCTTGTTCCTTGCTTTTGGGAGGTGAGAAATGCAGCAAGAACAAAGCGTCCAGTTATGTCCATTCTGGAACTTGCCGAGCACTCAGGCTCAGATGGTCCAGATGAGGCACCGACAGAGCAGCTAAACATGAATTCCACTCTGTGCCATTGTCTCAGGCTTTGAAGAACAGCAAGTAACAAGATTAAAAGTTTTGAGTCAAACCAAAACCAAAAATATGCTCTACGACTCTGAAATTTTGGCCCAGGTGGAAGTAAAATTTACGGTACCTCCACTATTCTCTTCATAATATTCCCTAAACCAGCGAATGCCTGCACCTCCTCAGACCTTCCTTTTGGTCCTGAGCTCTCCCAGCAAAAGCTTTCTTCACCAATGCTCTACTCCACGTTCCTCCCCACAGGGAGAACACAGCAGCAACCACTCCAAAATCTGTTTTCTACACTTTCTTTTTGGCTTGTAGGCCGCTTTCTTCCAGAAGGTCTGTGAAGGTGCTGCCAGGAGTTTGAGCACTGGGCCAAATGCAACAGCAACACTTGCTTCTTTTCTCCTAGGAGTACCAGACACTACAAAGACCTTTTCCTCTGTGCTATACTTATACCCAATCTTCCAAAAAGGATCCAGTGCATACTTCTGAAAAGCAAAGTTATTAATTATAATGCAAAGCCTGCACAGAGATTCTCAATCTGAAACAATTTTGAAATTTTAAGTATAGACAAAACCTGTAACACCTAAACATTCACACCCATATCTTCACCCAGAAGGCTCTTGAAGCATCTTCCCAAGGCAGGATTGTTTTTTTTTTTCTTTTTCTTGGTAACTACATCTTGTCAGAGATATGAAATGAAATGAAATTAAATTAAATATTGGTGTCTTCCATTTGTGAGTTGATTATAGCTAACGGACTCATCATAATCATAGGATTTTTTTCTTCTTTTTTACTTCATATTATCCAATCATGGAATGTAGCAGGACAAAACACAGCCTTTATTCTTTATTTCATTCAATATACTAAGTATTCTGAGTAGCCCTCACTGGCAATCTGATTTCTCACAAAGGAGTATTTGCAAGGTGAAAGACGGATATTCTGCGAAATATTTTACTTGTCATCAGTTTTGTGTTCTTACATCTCAGACCGAGACATCCTCTGACAGATAAGTTCAGTCACCAGAGGGAAGACGAGCAGCGCCTTGCTCAAAGGCTAGACCACACTGCTCCCGTGTGGTTTCTGCGGAAAATAAAACGGGCCGAAACGACGCTGTTCTACAGCGAAACTCTTGGTCTGCCGCTTGTACGGATCAGGAACCTCACGTTACTCAGATGGCAGTATGCATTCTCTTGATAAAATAAAAATGACAGTGGCAAAATTCAAGCAGAGACTTTTTTTAAGCCACTGTAGTATCAGTGTTAGTACAAAGTTCCCTTGACTAGTGACGCTCGGCAATTAGCACGGGGCAAACCATTTTGCACCAGAAGTGGAATAAAAAGAAAGAATTCTTTACCTACGGGGATCTCAGGCTCTAAAATCAGAGGGCTGGTTTGCTTCACACCCAGGATAGAGATCCAGGAGACACCTGCTGCAGTGGGGCAGCACCGGCTTCCACCAGAAATGCTGCACATCAGCACCTGGGGACATGGTCGGTGGTGTCAGGCAGCGTTTGCCATGCGGCTGCTCCTCTCGCCCATCGGACAGTGGGCACGAGTCCCCCAAGAATTCCATCCTGAATGCCGCAAATGTTTTCAGCAGGACTGCAAATATTTCCCTCCCGAGAGACAAGTTTGAGAAATCAAACCTACCGATGACCATGTACCGCCCTGGCAGAGAGCGCTTCCATGATCAGGTCCTTAATTTGTGAATTATTTAATCTGTAATACACAGTTACATCCGCTGAGGTGACATGTAGGACAGAAAAATTACTGGAAAAATAACTGTATGCTGGATACACTTTTGAGTATGTGTCCAGACTAATAGCATTTCCTTAAAAATATGACATTTAATTCCTTTGCGTTTTACAGCTAATTTTACATTAATTCGGTGGATTATTTTCAGAATGATCTAAATTGCTCTCTCTCATTTTCAAACTATATCTGCAAGCAGATGGTAAAAATAGGTGTTATTTTTCAGAGTAAGAGTATTTTTTAATCTACACCATCAGAAAGGCCTGCCTGCCTTAAAATCAAACTCCAAAGCTCTTTACCCTTATCTGGTGAACACACAGACAGGAGGGGTGAGACAGGGGGAGTGAGAGAGACCTAAAAGAGAAATAATTCCATATAGAAACAAGCTTTACAGACGAAACCTCAAACAAAACCCCAAAAGCTAACTCTTGCCCACCTCCCCCCCTTCCCCTTTCTATGGAAAACCAGCAGACTGACAGCTCATGTAAATACAGCAGACAAGTTCAGCACGGAGAAGGTGAGATGGAACAGAAATTCCTCTTGGATTGTGGAAGCAACAGCTACCCCAGAGCCTGTTACTGTACCATCTCAGATTGCTTGCAGGCCTCGTTTCAATTTTTTAAAGAAATATATTTGTGAACCAGAAATGTGGTATCTTAGGAGTGAATCAGAGGATCTGTCAGCACACGGGAGAGTTTACTTTTAATGCACCCCAGGTCTTAACCACACGCACACAGAGGCCGGAGCATAATGAACACAGACTTAAAAGTTCAAATGGTTCATAGGCCCTCAAAAGGGATGAATGGCTCTGAAGGAGACGTTATGGTGCATCAAGCAAATCCTCCTTAGTTCACACAATTATTGACCCAAGACATCACAATTATTCCTTCAGAGCCATTAAGGGTCAAATGTGTTAATCCCATTGCCACCACAGATTATTTGTTATACAGTTTAGTGAGTAGGATAAGGAGGGTGTTGTATGGGAACTGCACACACTCTTTATATGGAGGCTACCTCTCTTCCCTGGACCAAATTTTGGTCTTGATGCCCAGGGGCTCACACTAGAGATAAGACACAGCGAGGGGTGAAGCAGGGAGAGGTGTGCCGAGGTTCATCTATCAACACGCAACGTGTCCCCTCGGGACAACCGCCCCAGAGCTGGAGAAGTGTCCGTTTCCTTCCAAGTGCACATAGGAACAGCCACACTCCTTCAATTCCCCCTGGTACAGGGAACTGATGTCATCGAACTTTCCGCCTGAATTCAGGGAGGTGTTTTCTTGTCTTTCCACATCTGCATAAGCCAGTGGCAAGCAGAGGTTCAGGCGGAGATAAGCCAACCAAACCGCCCCTGACACACTCTGTGACCCTTATTGAAGGGTCCAAATCCACAAGAACTAAGCACAGAACTGCAGGACGTCGCCATGTGCCCGTCAGACCTCTTGGACGAACACACAAACCTTTCAGCTGCCTCCTCCAAACAGCTTTGCGTACATTTTATCCTCGAGAGAGACCCTTGCGCCCTCTTTTGTGGGCAGCACCGTAAGGAAGTTGCTTGTCCCAACTCAAAGAGCAAAAGCCGCAGTGAAGAAATAAAACCTTCATCGGCCTTTCTCTGATGAAAAACTGCTGACGTGTAACAGATGGGACGCAGATCAACAGAAATCAGCATTTCTCAAGTTACTCCTTTCTACCTTACACTAAAGTTGACATAACTATTCAGTTCAAATTTATTTAATCTCAACACTGGAATTCTTTACCATCTCTAAAAAGAAAAAGGAGAGCAATGAAAGTCAAATTTGGAATTGCTTGGAATGCCTAAAAAGAATTTAAAACTATTGCTTAGATCTCTCAGTTTCACCCACAATAAACAATCTGCTGAAAAGCTAAGTTGAAACTTAAATAGGCTACATTAGGCTGGTGATTTTTGAACGAATTTGCCACGATGTTCCTCCTGAAAACAGCAGCACAAAGTCAACTACGAACCAGGTCATCTCCTCAGTGGAGGTGAATGGGAACCGTACCCAAGCCAGCTGGGTACAATACACAAAATACTTGAGGCAGTGAAAGAAAAGCTCCTTTAATGCCATAAAAATTTGCCCCAAAGCACCTCAAAACACCATAGAACTCAAGTCTTTTGTGACTGCAGCCTTTCTGCATCATTCCTGTGGAACACAAGTACACTTTTAATCACGGTATAAGCAGAGAGAATATATATAAAACCAGCACACAGCACACAACACAAGGGTGAATATAAACTATTTACTGCATCATCTCTCACCACACAAGACTACCCTGCGGTTCCTGCTTTGCTCTGCTACTTGTAAGCTATAAAATTGCTCATCCCATGACAATGCTATTTCTGGTGCCTCCACTCAGACTGTACATTACACTCTGTCCTGTAGGATATACACATATATGCTAATATATTATTAATATGGTAACACAGGGCCTCGTTTTCTTGCAGTTTTTTATACTGAATTGGTAACAGCTGCACTGCGGCTTCTGCAAAACTGTTTTTCAGTAGCAGAAAGCTTCCAGGGGGCAGGAGAAGAAAAAAAAATCTTCATTTGAGGCTTAAATAGGTCTCCAAAATGTCATCAAAATATTGCTTAAAAGATGCATTTTTGCAAAGTGTGGGAAAACTCTTCAGTGATGTTTAGGTTATTCACTTGAGGGGAAGAAAGCAGATTTTGGCTACGTTTACACCTCAAATTGCACGCAAGCCAAACTTTTATAACTTCCTTACGGTTACCTGAATGTTACAGAGAAGGCAAATGAAGAGAGAAATATAGAAAGGCAATAATTTTAGCATGCACCAGACAAAATTTTGCATTTGCTATTCCCTTAGAGATATGCAAAACTTAGCAAGTGAGCACTGCAAGCTCCTAAGTAGGATATCTGACCTGCAAAGTCAAATTTTATAGTGGCACCAAAGCACTTCACAGCTCCTAAATAGTGCAAGTGGAGAAAGTGGATTCTCTGTTGTAGTTTCTTTTTGTAAAGCAATGAAGTCCAGATTCAGCAAAGTACTTGAACAGGTTCTTCAATGTTAAGCAAGAGTGTTATCTCAACCAACATGTATGCAAGAAGTCAGAAGATTCAAGCTAGGCATGCCGTGAAAACATATTTTTTTTTATAATTTATATCACTCATCTGACTGAGAGCAGATGTGAAACGAGTAAATACTAATATGGGGACTATCAGCCATTTTCCCTTTCCTCAAACCCACAAATCCTAACTGTACCCAACCATGCTGGGCAAACAAAGATTTTCCGTTCACTCGTTTTTACGAACAAGAAATTCAAAGTAATCTTTTTGTTAAAACTGCTCTCCTGTGATGGGAAGAAAACTCTTGTTATGCTTTTATCTTTCATTCAGTAAGTCCTGTGAGAGGTGATTGTTTACACTTGGCCAAATGTTTTCACTTTTGTGCCAATTTTAAAACCATGGATTCGTGTTTCACAGTGATTATTGATGCTGAGATGATGACCACGTTCTGTGTTTTTCTCATATGAGTGTAGCTAAGCTTTCTACCAAAAGATTTCCTTTTAATCCTGCAAGTAAGACAGTAACTTCCTCCACATACAACCAAAAGTGAACGTAAGCAAAGGTGCTTCCTAAAGACCTTACTTGGTGGTTACCATTATTTGCAATAAATGTTTTCAGTCTACTCTAAATGTCAAAAAAAAAAAAAAATCACATCTGTATATTCGAAAGCTGTCCAGAATCTCATGTCACTATTCATAAGTTATTACGAATATCAGTCCCAGGCACGTGGTATTGGAAATGACCAGTAAAGATCAAGACTATGGACATGATTTGCTGCCACTTAAACCAGTACAGAAGAGGCATATTTTATAAAAACAGCAGAAGGGAAAGATTTGGCCCAGATTTGGCCCAGAACTTCAGATGCATTTTTTTAGCTAAAGGAATTATAATACTGACAAGGCAAGCAGAAAAGTGCTGCTGCATGCCTCCCATTCCGTATTTCCTCTTGGGTAACCTTGAACCATCACCCCATTTTTCCCTTCCCTCTACTTTCTAACTATTTCAGGTTCTGGGACATGTGCTGATTGACAGTGACACCCAGATCTCATCTTAGCATCCACCGTAAAGACCAACTGCAATAGCTGAAGTAGCACAGCAGTTACAGAGATATCAGGGCAGCAGGTACTTGAGCAAATGCAGAACTTAAAGCATGTGAGTAGCCCCCTTTGCTTCACAGGAGTGAGATCTGATGGGGCAGGTCTGTGAGGGCCATATGTGTCTTTGGGATACAAGTAAAAATACAACACATCTAAAAATTACTTTAATAATGTAAAGGATTCCTCAGTCATCTTTCAGTCACTCTTCATTACTAGAAAGAGTTTCTCAGTGCTCTCATCTGTGTAACTGTTTCCTTGCCATGAACCTTTATTAGGATATAGCTAGTTTAATGCTGTTGGTCACTGAAATTAGCTATGGGGTGTTTCTTGATTAAAAAATGCTGGACAGTGAGTTCCCTTTTCAGACACTGACATCTAACCTCGTCTCTAGAAGGTAACTCCATAGAAAGACTTCTGCCACATGCAAAAGCCTGCACAGAAAACCACTGCGTATAAAGCATTGTGAGTGGAAAGCCTTGGAATAAATATTTCTTTATAAAGGACTCACAAAGAAGAAAGTAGGCTACTGAAGTACTCTCTGCATCAAGAGATTTTCTGCATGAAGATGATTAAGCACAACAGCTTCTTCTCACCCCTTCTGCAGACCAGCCCAAGTGGTTTTAATCCCCCTTTTCTCTCTGTCACTGAATATAAAGGTTTCCAGTGCAAGTTCTGAGACTTCAGTCTCACCCTGAGCTGCGCTGAGCCACACAGAGCAGATGCTGAACTGACAAGCTCACTGAAATTTCTACCCAATTTCTGCGAAACGCACCCATAAATAACGTCTGCCAACACTTGCTGTTCTACAGTGATCACCAGCATCTCACTATTTTCAAAATAAATACCTCCTACAGCTACACTTAGTTGCCTGGAGGACTAGATGCTTAAATATAAGTTTAAAAATACAATTCCCAATGTGGATTAATGATCTTTGCTCACCGTTAAAGAGCTGAAGTCCATCAAACAGACCTGAAAGATCAAATCAAAGTCAGTTCCTACCTGTACATGGAACTGCTGGGCTTCAAATGGCCACCCGTTCTGCCCCAAGTGATTTATGAAAGCTGCTTCATCATGCACTTTCGCACACAGCAGTCAGTAGTGCATTTCCAGGTTTTCTTAAAACCTGGGCAGAGGATAACTCTTCTATTATTTCATGATTTCTTGTTCCTAAATGTCTTAAAATGAGAAGCATTCAAAAACTAACTCAGGGAATCACACATAAAAGGAAGAACCCATTCAGTTGCAATAATTATTACTTGAGCAAAAATCAAACGCCTAGAACAGAATGTATATCCCATTACAGAGCATTCGTTCTTCACAGATTTTAATGTAAAAAAAAGGCAAGAGTTTTAAGGAACAGCAGTATTCACTGTTAGTTATAAACAAGCTAGGAGGTTGTAAAATACTAAGAGAAAGCAAACATACACCCCCAAACATCAGTTCATGTCTCAAAACAGATATCAAGCATTGTAGCACTAAGTTACAGATATACCACTACAGTGTTAGCACTGCTAAGGATAATATTTCACTAGGGGTGACTCCGTCGTGCAAGACTACATTTACCCAGCTATCACACATTTAATGGTACTTGGTTACTAATGGTAATGGTTACCAATCACCTGAAGAACTTACCCCAAGGTTTTTAATGAAGTGCATTAAGCAGCCAAAATGAGATTAACACATTAGTAGCAAAGAAAAAAAGAAAAAGGTAAAGATCTCTTTGAAGAAGATTAATACACATGGGTCCATCCCAAAGACCCAGCCAAATATTAGGCCACTGAGATGTAAGAAAACGCTGCTGTTCGATAATATTTCTTCCCTCAGCAAAGAAACACCAGAATAATCCAGAGTTTACATTTTCTCTGTCTGTGGCCTCATCACAAATGGTAAAGTCTATCTCCTTCCTGTTACCAAAGCTATAAAGAGCTAAACACTTAGGACAGCAGGTTTGTATGGAAAGTGATCATTTCTGCCAACCATCTCTTTTAAAGTATTAAGAACTTTAAACCGGGCTCAGGCCATGCCTGTGTTGGCTGGACTTCGACTATCAAGCTGTCCGAGCAGCCACATTACCATTTCAGATGGACTCATCGTTATAAGGAGAAATACATTTTACAGTATAATCCCGCTTTCTGAACTCAATCACAGAAAGGGTAAAGTTAATAAATAAGTAAATAAAACCACAAAGTCCCAGCTCAGCTGCTGATAGATAAATAGGCCCTTTCACGTTAAAAAGTCTCTCAGAGCTGCCCCAATATTACTTCTAAAACCAAACTGGGCACTAGCACAAGCACATAAAACTGTGCTACGGATCACACCCTTCCCAGCCCTTAACCAGAAGCTCAGAGGATCAAATCCCACCTCCAGGCATGTAACCACTTCTGATTCACATTCCTATCCACCCATTTGATAAAGCAGAGCACATCATCACAGCCATCTTTTCAACGAAAGGAAACATTTATTTCAGGCATGCAAAACCAGGCAGCTTAATTATGACCCTTCTGATGAGACGGTTCCCAGGTTTTCTATCAACACGTTCCCAGGCCCATTCCCAGGGGAGTTCAGTGGTAACATGAAGAGCGTGACCGTTTATTTGGCTTAAGGAACACATTAATTTATCTGGCTTATAGAATTTAAACATCTGACGAATGACAGTGTGGTTGATTTTATTCATCAGCTAATTGCTTTGCCACCTGGAGCTGCAGCTTTATATATTCAGCTTATAAAAGACCTGAAAAGGATCTCAATTATTCTTTAATTTGTTCCTTGAATATAAAGTAGGAAAATCTGGCTTAATCAAACATTGTCTCAATTCTATTGGGATATGTCTAGTTACCTTATAACAAGGTAAGCTTTCATTTAATCATATGATATGATAATTCCCCACTTTCAAGCCAAGTATCCTCTTAGTTACAATCAATTTTCCACTGAAAAAATAAACATTGTCTCTTTACTGAAATCCCTGTAGAGGAAAATAGTCTTTTTAATGCAACTTGCTGTTACCACAACCACCCTAGGAATTTTTGTGTTGGAATTCAGTAAACTGACAGGTAAATTGGGATATCCTGAGTTTTCAGAAATGACTCTTCATACACATAGTTTTGGCACAGTTGGAAAAGTCTAATAATAAGCATTTGGGCAGAAACGTGGGATCAGGAAAATCTGGAGGGTTATCTTTTATTTTACCATATAATAAAACTTTATTTTATGTGGCATCCTCTGTGGAAATTGACTGCCCAATAGTCTTTGTACTTATTTTGACATCAAATAACAAAGGGGAGACAAGATATATCAAGCACGAAGTAGCTTTTCTCCAAATATTGTGTTTAAAAATTCTGTGATTCCATTGGAAGACAGTACTAAAAAAAAGATATAACTGGGTCAGAGAGCCCTGCGTAGTCACATAACAGATATTTACCCACAACTGCACATCCCAATAAAACATTCCTCAATACTAGAGCACTTCCACCCTTTACCAGAAAAAGCTGAGGTCTACAATGAGCTACAGAAAGAGTGCAGGAGAGATGAAGAGTAGCTGCATCCCCAGGTGAGTGCAGTAGTATGGAGTTTACTACCTGGAAATAGCAAGTTAAATTAAGAAGTTTAAGGTACTCCCATATTGAATGTGAAGCATAAATGTGTGTTTGCACAGGAAAAACTGGGAGGAAGAATAAAAGAAAAAACATGCAGAGAAATCCCAATTAATTTGAACTGATGAAAAACTCTTTATTTAACCCAATCCAGCTACCTGGTACAGTCATGAGTGCTGAGCTAGACACACCTCTTAGAACTCAGGAGTCCAAAGGCCAAGCCTGGTTACAAGAAACATCCTTCTGATGAAAATAATGAAGAATAATTAAAATAATAAATAATAATAAATAACAATAAACAATAATAAATAACAAATAACTAATAACTAATAATAAATAATAAATGATAAACAATAAATAATAAATAATAAAGAAATAATGAGATAAGGAGGTGACAAAACAAGTTACAAGCAAAACTCCGTCCCAAAACACTATGGAGGCAGAGGCAGGAAGGGATAAATTGAACCTGCTTGTGCTTATGAGTTCTCAAATGAAGAAGACAAGCAAAACAAATCACCTAATAAAGGAAGTAAGTGAAGATCTACCTAATGATATCTATTTTGTATCTCTGGTTTTGGTAACCTATGGCCCAGCTCCAATTGCCTTTCTTTATTTGCATGGGAAGCTCCTCATTTTGCATATCCGGAATTTCACAGCACTCTAATGTGCACTAATGGCATTAACAAAAGTGGTTTGCGGTATTAACATAATACATTATATTAACGGTTATTAATAAATTTTAGCTCTTTTAAAAATTGATTTGAGCAATATGAGCAACTGTGAGTTGCATTAAGGGGAAGCAAGCACTTGGTGAGGGATCTGGAGGAGAGGACTAAGTTCCCCTGAAATTAATTTCTCCAGAAATTCAGATTCTCACTCTCCACGGAAGACTTTATATGCAGCTGGAAAGCCACAGCACACAGCATGAATACAAACACACAACAGCACTTCGAATTCAAAGGCCACTGCTTCGAGTAAATACAAGGAAATCGGGATTCTTGTAAAATGAGACAAGTATTTCTGTATCCAAATTTTATACTCTGGATTCCTGAAGCAGAGTGGAAGTTTTCAACAAAGGAGGCTGGCATTTGGCAACACTTCCTTGAGATCTCCCTAGACCTCTCTTCTGTCAGAATGTCACCTTTGTTCCCTGCTAGCATCTAATACACATATGAGGTTGAAGCAAGAGCTGACTTGTCAATTAGCTTTGTTCATTGAATTCAGGCAATAACGCCGATACTTTTATTATGGAAAAATCTTGGCATCTGCCTCACTATTGCTTCGAAGAAAGCTGCATCTTGGATGCGCACAAGGCATTGTGAATTTCTAGTATGTTTACTTGGAGAGGATTCTGCAAAGTGGGCTTATTTCTTAAAAAAAATAAAGTATTTCTGAAGCTAATACCCAGACACATTCTATGCCTTACAAATATCAAAGATCCAAATATGTTTCCTCAATGCACCCTGCGGTTTATGTGTTATGCAACCCATAAACAAACCCAGAATATGGCAAACTCCAAATTCAAACAGGTTGAATAGCCACAAGCAGAATTTAGACCTAGAGAGTGTGCAAAGGCTACATTTCATGGCAACATTTGAATAATAAAAAAAAAATTGTAGCATGGACATACCACCAGCTAAATATTCATTCTTGCTTCCTAATGAACTTGCGTTCTCTGCCAAATGGAATAATGCAAAGTGACCAACAAAGCATCACAGAACATAGGAAGCGATGAGGTCTGTCCGGACTTCTATACAGTGCCTGCATAAGAACAGAGAGCGCTTTAAGTTTCGTGAGAGTGTAAGAGCACTACGTCCAACAGAACGACTCCTGGCAGAAATAAGAAATACCTCCTGTATACTTACAACTGGAGTCACTACAAAGATCAGAAATGGAGTATCCTCTGCCACAGCTATTAGATCATCTACTAGTGCTTGCTCTACGCTTCGAAAAACGGCTAGAAGCCAATCCTGACAGCCATATCTATGTCATTAGGGTTCATGTTTGTATATATTTAGTAAAAACAGTTATTTGGAACTCAAGTTTTCCCTTCTGGTTTGTTCCCACTCTCTGGTTATGAAAATAGCAAGAGACAACAGTAGCCCCATCTGATTTTGGCTGGCATTCGAGGCGCTGTCCTGGCCAACAAGGAGAGCACACTTCATTCTCCCAGACATATGGCAGTGATCAAGCGGAGAACTCCATCAGAGCCCTTCGATGCTCTCCCAGCTTAACCTTTTTTTCAATGAATAATATTTTGTTTTCTTAAAGAAATACCTATCCACGAAAAACACATGTTTAATGGGGATTTGGGACACCATTTCCCTTCCTTAAAAAGCTATTATTTTCATCTTTTAGACTGTCCTCCTCTTTCTTTCTCCTCCTTCATCTCTTTTGCCTCCAGCAACTAATAGGGAAAGCAAAGGATTCCCATCCTCCCCAATTTTTAGAAACTGAAAAACCTTGGAAGAGTTTCATTTAAAAAAAAAAAGGAAAAGAAAAAGAGAGAGAGGTTTAAAGTAAAAATAACTTGCGGAACAGATCGGATCTTTTTCCCAAGTTTTCCAGCTCCAAGCGTGGCCAGAGCAAGCAATATTTCCCAGGCTCGTATTAAACACCGTGGCCAACAGTGACCTCTTCTCACATTGATCTCACTGCCAACTTGAAGGGGATCAGCCTCAGAGATCCTGGCAGCACTGGCAAGAGATGCTGTGATCTGAAAGCCTGTGTAGGTTGAGCTTTTCTTTAGAAACGATCACGCTGCGTAAGAGTAGAAAGTTAGTAGAGGGATGTAACTGCTGCTCCCCTTGCTTTGGCTGTTCTCTGAGTGAATAAATAGTACTCGTAAGCACATCACTTAATTTTAGTGTAGCCCAATAATATTAATAGTCTGATTATGAGGGGTAATAATAAACTAAAGGTATAAGAAAGACCTCCTCAGTTTTCTTTTGAGATCAGAGTTCCCGTCTTTTCACCGTCTCATCACACAGGAGAAAAAAAAAAAGGAGGAAGAAAAACAAAATGCGAAAGCAACAGCCAAATTTTCTCTGCCAGCCCCCTACCGCAAGATGCAGAGGCAGCTTTTCCACCAGCGCTGGCACATAACTTTAATTCATTCCAGGGCAGTCTCATTCAAATGGATTTGCCCTGAATGGACACCACGGCTAGAAATTACTGATTAATTCAGGTATACAGAACTTAGCACCAGATTCATCTGGGCTGATTAGGTGAAATTGTAATTCTTTCACCTGCCCCTCATTTAATGGATGCTTTTATTTCAAGCCCCGACAATCGTGCCTTCCACAAGAATTCAGTACCTCCCCACTTCTACTGAGGAACAGAATCACCCCCTAAATAAAAAAACCACGGAAAAAAAAGATGTCATAGAAAGAGTTATTTCCAGTATAGGAACACAGTCCAGTGCATCCAAAATCTCTTTAAAAAGCAAATGTTTATTTTATGCCTTCCTCACTGTGGATCTCTGTCAGAAACCTTGTTACCCCTTGACAAGGTAAGGCTGAAGACTCTGGAGGGAAGATCATCTAAAAATGACCCGCACTGTGGAGAGAAGAAACTCAAGAAAGAAGAAACCCAAAAAGAAACCCGGAACCTAATATTAAGATGACCATCTGTGGAAAAGCAATAGATAGCATAGAGTTTGAAAGGTAATATTATTGCAGGCACATAAGCCAAGCCAATATTTTGTTGCAGACAATATCCCAGCAGAGAGTGCAATGCTAATAATCCTTACATTACATAGCTCAAATCCAGAATCATTACATTAATTTGTGGCTATAATATTATGAGGATAGTCATTAATTAAAAGGAGGAACAGAGAAGTGGCCAGGGAACTAAGGAGGCTGTTTGGAAGAAAGATGGAAAGTGGCACAGCTTGGCTTGTATAGGCAACAACTGGGAAACTCCTAAAAAACAACTTAACTTTAAAGGCTAGCACCTTTCTTATGAGGAGAGACTGAGAGAGCTGGGTCTGTTCAGCCTGGGGAAGAGAAGCTGAGAGTGANTGCCCAGAGAGGCTGTGGAGTCTCCTCTGCAGACATTCAAACCCACCTGGACACATTCCTGTGTGATCTGCTCTGGTGAACCTGCTTTAGCAGCTGGGTTGGACTGGATGATCTGCAGAGGTCCCTTCCAACCCCAACCGTTCTGTGATTCTCTAATCCCAGAGACAGAGAACTTGTTATTACAGTCACTGCAAGAGGAGGCACACAACCGTGGACAGCCGAGAGGAACAGTGTGAACAAGCATCAAGCAGACCGGAGCTTTCACCGCTCTCCTCTGAACCGGTCAAAGAGGGTAGTGTCGACGGAGCACGTGGAAGCCAGACTCTGTGTGCTGCAATACACTATTTAGGATGCCCTCAGGGAGAATTAACAGAAAGGAAAGACACATCTACACTGAAGTTGAAATAATAAGACTACAACCTGCATAGGTGACAAATGGATTAAATGGATAAAAATAAATCTGTGTGTGGGGTTTATTCCCAACAACAAAACACAATTTTAAGATAGCTGAAATAAGGCAAAATCTGCCCAAGCTTACAATGCAAAAAAAGGTTTTGGTTTTGGGCACTTGAAATATAAGCCAAAGAAATAAAGAGTTACGACTTATTCTTACTCAATAACCTCAAAAATGGGATACTGCCACATGCTGAGTGTTCAAATAGCTTCCTTCACATGAGGTGATCTTAGATTCAGCCTCCCTCCTCCTAAAACAAAGCCATCAGAGTCTTCCGGAGTGCCTCTCCTGCTCATGATCCATTTTACAAGCCCTGCTTGAATACTCAAAGATAAAAAAAAAAAATACTTTAAACACTAGCATTTATAGAAGACTACTGCAAAGCTGGATACCTGGTTTCATCTCCTTTTTGCAGTTCTTTCAGAGAGGACATCTCAATGAAAGAATTCCCACTCCCTTCCACCACGGCCCAAGCTCAGGCTGGATTTCACCCAGCAAACATGAGCAACAAAAGCCGGTTTCTCAACAGCCAACGCAGGCCTACTGCTGGCAGATAGCGCTCCCTGAGATCTATCTTGCCCTGACTATACTTGGACTGCAGTCCCCACGCTACCTCTAACCTTGCTTGGTTTACTAGCGGTGTAATCCTCTTTCCGAATACTCAGATCAAAACACTTCCAGGCATGAGATTAGTCAGCTGTGGAGATCCCTCTCACAGCAAGCTGTAATAGCCACACTGCTCGAAGCTTTAAAATAAGACTAGACAAAACAGTGAAAAGCGACTGTAGGGAAAAATCTTGCCTCTAGGAAAGAAGAGTGTGTTGAACATCTTTCAAATGCACTGCTGAAAACAGTGTTGTGATAATTTTACATTCTTTAACTTCAAGAATGAATTTTACACAGATCCTCTGGTTCCCTGAGTTGTGGATCTACTCTTCAAATTATCTGTTGATTAAGCCAGGATATGAACTATCATTTCTTCTTAATCTCTTTACCTACACACATAGCATTAAGAGAAATATAATATTTCATCTTTTTCCTTATTTCTACAGATTTTAAGCAAAGCCAGAGAGCAGAGTTTTCCTTCAGCACATGAGGTAAAAAAATCTAAGGTGGTCACACTTAAGTTAATGGAATTGTACCCATATATAACTGGTAAAGGTGAACCGAGCCCTGAATCAGATTTCAAGCTTGAACAGACTAGCAAAAAGCTTGTGCCAATGATAGCATATGGAAAGTATACAATAGCTGCCTCGTCAAACTGGGACGCTATGTAGAGATAACACGATACTACAACCATGTACTTGGCTACAACAATATAGGCAGCACTGTAATTACAATAATGACCTCCTAGAGCTATTGTGTCTTTAATTAAGTCTTTGAGAGTAGGCATTTGCCACTTAATCCTAACTCACTGTAACTACTGCAGCGTATCATCTACATTTTCACAAAGAATTACTGTGTCATATTTCTGTCAGAAAGATGAAAGGGAATATTTTAGTTCAAGTGGCATTTACAGAATGAAACCGTATGAAGTAAGAGGCCCATAGACGTCCTTTTAACAGCACTTCAGACCAAGTAAATGCTTCTGTTCCCTTTCTTTCTCCTACTACTCTGCTGCCAGCGCAAACTGGGAGAAAGCAGGCAGGAGGGGCTACACAGAGCCAATATCACACCTGATTACACGGATGATAAAGCTGTGACAACAGATTTTAACCAGAATACAGCGCACAGCAGTGCCACAAACTAACGGTTTTCAAGTTTCACTTAACTCTTTACCGCTCATCACAAACCAACCAGCAAACCGTCCTTATTGGCGCCCACCAGCTCTCCCCGCACTGTCTTTGGAAGGCAGAGCTTTCCTGAGACCCCTTTGCGTTCTGACGTGTTTTGAGCTAAAGCAATATTCAGTGCAAACAGTTACAGTCACGTTATTTTCAACGTCACTAACAAAGTGGTATTTAGGGGTATCTTTCTAATAATGGTTTTGCAAAAGTGAGTAATTATTTTTTAAAAAACAGTGTGTGTGCGTGTGTATGTAGAAGAGTTTCTGTCTGTTATCTGAATGGCACTGCTGTTAACTCGAGCACAGAGACTCTGAGTAGCTCTGTCAGTTCTACTTTACTTTAACAGACTCACAGGCACCGGAGATGAGAACGATTTTCTGCTTGTTTGTTTGAGGGATTCTTATTCTAACTATGGAAACCTGACTCAGCCTAATTTCCACATCTTTTCAGTGTCTTCTTTGATAGGAGTATTTTCACGTTGCTTTACTACTCCCCTCCATCAACTCAAATACCACATCCAAACAGTCTGATGAATAATTAAACCTAAACTAAAAACTATGGAAGCAGGGGAATTTATAAGTGATCAGACACTTCTGTATTTCTGTATCATCACAAAAGACTCTCAAAACTTTGGTTTGCCATTGCACACCAGGGAGGAAACACACATGAGACGACCTTAACTTATCCCTATAAACAAGGCAGGACTTTTAGAAACAGTCAGTGCTGGTTTAACTCAAGTGCTCTTATTGCTGTTGTCTTTCCAAAAGTACCCGTATCTCAGTATCCTACCAGACTTCCATCTCTTCTCTGAGCTTTCCATTATTTGTCCAAGTGAGTAAACTCAGTTACTTCCCTGGCTGCTTTGTAAAACACCGAAAATAAAGCATCGCTTGCATTAATACGCTGCTTGAGTGATCCACACAAAAATATCACCAGAAGTCTTCTCCCTTGTCATCAGAAACAGTTACGTATCTCCTGCAAAGTCCAATTTTATTATTGTCTTTCTGACCTTTGTCATGCTTGTTCTTCCCTTTTACAAGTTTCTTCATGAGCCTGGAAAATGCGCACCGTTCACATTACAAGACAGATGTCAACACTTGCCTGAAGCTTCTTCCTTTTTCCTTTCCCTTTCTTTCCTACCATTTGCTGGAGTGTTAAAATATTATAACCTTCCCAAACTGATCTCGATAGTAATCCTCAGTTGCTACACCATGAGAGAAACAGATGCTGAGTGGTTCTTTTCTGCCACTTCAGGTGTAAGTAATACTACTATATCAGGTACACAGATTCTAACCAGTTGCCCGCACACCACACAAGTCTAGTGACGTAATCAAGGCTGACACTGACTGGGGAAAATATTGAACAAAGTTATTTTGCATTATAACACCTAATGCTTTATTCATACAACAACCCAAATTTAGCACACACAAGTGGAAAGGCTTAACGATAGATCCCTGTTACATCAAGGACAAGCCACCTGTAGAAAGATAGTTAGAGGAAAGATGTTTGAAATGGTCGAAGAGAAGCAAATAATTCAAGCTCTTCTAACACACAGAATCATAGAATGATTTTGGTTGGAGGAGACCCTTAAGATCATCGAGTCCAACCATAACCCAACTCTGGCACTAAACCATGTCTCTAAACATGTATACATCAGGAAGGGTCTACAAGATTGGCCTATAATCAGCACTGCCTCGTGGGTACCACACCAAAATAAGTTGTTTAACAAAAGCTGGGTTCCTACTAGCGATGTCATAAACAAGGCCTTTTCTCTTGTGACTGAATTGAGGATGACGAGGAAAATGACAATACTCTTTAAAAATTCTTTGGATTTCAACTAACCAAAGGACAACAAAGTCAAAATAAAGCTTCTAATATTTCTGCTCAGTACAAGAAGTCCACCAAAACTATTCCATTTCATTTTTTTATTAACCCCTTCTTATGGGCAGCTAATTGTGATGTTAAAAGACTATTTTCAAAAGATTCTAAAGCTCAGAAGAAAAATACTCTGACTTCTCAAATTAAAGGTATCACTTCAACATTGCAGAACGCTTCTCCTTGTGTTTCCACCTTAAAAGAATAACCCACCATCCCTGTGAGGGTACAGCAATGCGATAGACACATCTTAAATTACTTCCCTAAGGTGAGAGAAAGGAGTTCAGCCTTAACGAACCAGCCCTCTTGCCAAGGCTTTTGCATACCCCCCTGAACCAGACCCTTCTCTCCAGCTTGATGTGAAAAGGTCACTGGCCTTTTATCTGGAGAAGATAGCCCCTGCGAAGCCCAACCATCTCCTCGTTTCATCTGACACCAGTACAACAGCCTCTGCTCTGCTGTTACACGACAGGCACCTCCAAATGCCTGATCACATATCTCTCTACTACGACTTGACAGGCTCACGGTGTGAAGGACGTGCTAGAGCTCATTCCATTCGGAAAAGAACATCTTTGCTGAAATTGTATATCTCCCTCTCTCTAGAAGATGTGCTAAGTAATTGCAAGTTCCTCTTGACAATTAGAAGCACATCCCAAGACTCGCCATTGATTTCAGTGAGCTTTAGATCATGCACACATTTACCAAATGAGGCTGTTCGGGTTTAATTTCTTCAAGGAATTTAGGTCGAGTCTGTAAATGCTACAACAGTCTCAGGTGGCAGCACAACATGACCTGCAGGCTCTCGTACTTTCACAACTTAAGCAAGATGGGTTTCCCCACACACATATTGCCCTCTTTTTAAAACCAGATTACGTGACACAAAAATATTTTATTAATAAAATTATTATTTCTACACAAGATGGGTATGTTTAATGCCATGAGACTAAATCGTTCTTTCAGATACTACTTCTGGTCAAGCTCTGAAACAGTTTAAAGTCACCCCATGCGTGTGAAACAGGTATCTTTGCAGAGATTTCTGAAATTCTATTGTCTCATAGTGTATGTATCCCAACAAATAACCTTATGATCCCTAGGAACAGGAGGACTCAGTGAACTCGGGGTGGTTTTGGTGGAGGTGGTGTTTTGTTTGTTGTTTGATTTTGTTGTGGCTGGAGCGGGGGGTGATTTTTGTTGTTGTTTGGTTTTATTTTGTTTTTAAAATACCTTTTAATCTGATTCGGGGTAGAAATCCCTTTCATGCACTAAAAATTAGGACAGTTTTAGGCACACAAAATACCACCAGGGATTCAGTAGGTCAAACCTTTCTGACCACAGAAGCATCTACCTCTTAAAGACAAAAGTAAAGCAAAAGTCCAAATTAAGTGTCTGACCAGTAACAAGAAATGAACGGATGCATTCAGGTGTGAGCTCAGCGTCTACAAAAAAGCAGCTTTAAGAAAATGCAGCAAAACCTGTGGGCAGGCAAGTCTGAAGAGCAGACTGAAGGGGATGGGACAACGGTCTGCAAACAAGGCCGTTGCCAATGGGAAGGAGCTAATCTGCCCTCCTCCATGGCAAATAGGTCAAAACGTTATATGATTAGCTTGCAGAAGATGGCAAGGGTAGAGAACCTGAAGCCTGGGAACAGATTGCTGTAGCCTGGAACAGCAGAGGGTCCACCAGTGGTGGCCTTTGAGGACATCGCTTTCTCCAAAGCAGCATGAGCAGAGCGAATCCTGCCCCAGAGGAGAACAGCACAGGACATCTGGATTCTTTCCAAATACTTAAAGTGGGAGGAGGATCCCACCTGCCAGAGATTTTTGCTATTGATTTTAAATGCATGAGGGTTTCTTTCTTTTTGTGAACTTCCAAATGATGAGGAAACACGGCCTAAGAAGGCGCATTGCTGCCGAAGAGAATGCAAAACCTGTGGTGACAATGCCAAAGTGATCCAGCTCACCAGTGACAGCAGAAAGGTGGGGAACAATTCCCCACTCCCAACATCAGATGTTGTACATTGTTATATACAGAGCTGCTCTTGTTGAGTTTGAAGTGAGCCACCCGGAAAGGAGACAGAAGCAGGTACTGATACTACACCAGAACATACTGTCACTGCTAGAGCCAACTTACCATCACCGAAACTGCCAATTATTCCCAAGTCACTGATACATTATTTTTTTTAATCCCAGAGAATGATCTTCTGCTGGAAGCTTTTTCACACCCATGACTCTAAAGCATCCCCGGTGACATGTTGGCTAATTAGGAGCAAAATCCATCTCTTGATGAAATAACAGTGCCACTGCAAATGATTTCTACAGTTAGAAAAAATGCTTAATCAGGCTAGAAGCAGCAGCATCCTAACACTTGCACTAAGCACAGGGAAGAGGTCTACAGCTAGCAATTAACAATGATGAAAAGGACAGTGATTTAAAGCATATTGCCATGACATTTTTATCAAACTAAATGAGTTTGCTCGGCCCAGTGGCTGCATATGCTTATTGTCATTTAATGTTTGGATAGCAACACATCAGGCACTGAGTATCAGGAGGTGCCGAATTTAATAAGTCATTTTGACACTGGTGTGAAACGAGCAAATCAGCATTCTGAGGAATGTGTTCACACTCTGAGCAGACAGGCAGACATCCTAAGCATGTGAGGTGACACCAATCAACAAAAAAAAAAGGGGAGGCAGGAAAGAGAGGGAGAGAGAGATGAAAGCCAGGAGAAGAAACAGGCAGCAATCCTCCGATGAAAAACTAGTTCTGTCCTGTCTCTTGGTTTGGCTGGTTGGTGTCAACAAGCAGATTTCTTTTCACTAAGGCTGAGACACACTGCATATCTTCGATGGCAGAAATCTCATGTATTATTTAAGCACTACATGGATTATCTCAAATGAACTAAAATTAATGTCATGGAAACCTTTCAGGCCTTTTTATTGCTTTAGCAGTAATGCAAAATTCCTGCCACGTGCACAGTTAATCAAACTTGGTTTTAAGCACAACAAGGCTGGCTCTGCACATGTACTCGGAGAGCCGCTCAGACACATTTCTCCCCGAAGCCCAGAGGAGCTGTGCCTGTGTAAGCAAACTAAGGCTCTGGCTTTTCATGACTTTCAAAGAGCCGGCAGCAGTTTTGATCCTGCTCCTCTGGCCTCTGCAGATTGGCTGCTTGTTCCATCCCTCGCCTCCCAACCCTCTTTATATTCTCTTTACCTCGGGGTATGTCTGTAGCGCAGAGGTACCCGAGTTAGCTATAAAGCTCGCCCGCTCAGGTGCTGCTGTAGATGAGGTTGTGTGGAGCTCAGCGCAGACTAATTTACCCCTGTTGTCACTAATTCATTTAAAGCTAGTTGTCTACTCGACAGACTCACTCCTCACATGCATCCTTACCCCCAAAAAACGTTGGTACTAACTCAACAACCCTTTTGCATCTTGAGATTTATCTCAAACTGTGCTTTAACTACAGGGCTCACAAATTCCATCTTCCCCAGTCCTGGATGCCTAAAAAATAAAACAGTAAAGTCTCAGGAGAAAACTGTCATCTCCTTGTCTTGCAGAGCATCAGTAGGTACATTAGGATATGATAAAACAACTGTCACGATGAAGAAAAATGAGCCACTTGGGAATATAATGTAGCGTAGGAGCAGCATTAGAGAGGTGTGGTGGAAAGGGAGGAAGAAGAGAGATGAATGCATCCTCTTTATATGTGCTGCAGACGTCCTACCAACAAAAGTGTACTTTTTGGACTGACTCAACCCCCCCAGTTTGGAGTTACACTGTTTCCCACAAAAGATCAACACTTTGAGCTATCTGTGAGTAAATACATCAACAAAGCAAAAAAAGAAGACATGAGATACCATTGCTACTAGAATCAAGTAATTCTATCAACATGTATAACCCACATTTGGTGGGGTATCCACTAAAAAACAAGGATAGTTATTATTTTGCTGGGTTGACGGGAGGTCTCAAGAGAATAGCGTCAGGTTTGCGACACCAGATTAAAAACAGACTGAGATGATCTCCTTACTTGTCATAGGAACTCCTCAGACACTGCTGCACCTGGTCCAGTCACAGATGACATCAAAAAGCTGGTAGCTACCGGTTTCTCCCCTTCACCCCCCAAAACCAGTGACCAGAATAAACACTGTCTTCAGTACAGCTTCAGCAATGAAGCAGAACACAAACATTTTGGTCACAAGCCTCCTGCAAGAGATGGTGCTTCATGGCTTGGAGAGATTGAGGAGACAGCACTTTCCACTTCAGCAGGGAAAGACGCTCACCAAATTTCCCCAGCCCTTACACACAAGTGGGGCTTGGGGGGCATTTTTCAGGCTCGAGAGGTTGGAATTCAGCTGGCAGCACATGACGACTCCGGGTTATTAAAGTTAAAAGTGTGTTATATTGGTTGTTAAAGTTTCCAATAAGGACTGAAACAAGAGCAAGAGGAGCTCTGGGACCACAAAAATCCTCGTTACAGGAAGAGCTGTATACAGTGCTGGACATGGAGCGAGGGACACACAACTGCGAAAGACCGAGGGAGCAGGAGGAGGACGACTGAGCATGCAGACTTGCTTGTGGGTCAGAGCCAGAACGTGTGAGAGAAGACAGGCGGGAGCACTGGGGGAGGCCGTGGTCTCTTCTCTCACATAGCAAGTGACAGGACGAGAGGAAATGACCTCAAGTTGTGCCAGGGAAGGTTCAGATTGGATATTAGGAAACATTTCTTCATGAAAGGGTTGTGAGGTGTTGGAACAGGCTGCCCAGGGAAGTGGTGGAGTCACCATCCCTGGAGGTGTTTATAAGATGTGTGGATGAGGCTTTTAGAGACACGGTTTAGCGCTAGAGTTAGGTTATGGTTGGACTCCATGATCTTAAGTCTCTTCCAACCAAAATGATTCTATGATACTCTTCTCAGGGCCCAAAATACATTCTTCTTCTAGGGTTTAGTTGGCTAAGCTAAAGAGTCTAGCTGGCTGAGTCCAAGGCCAGCTCCTTCACTGATATGAGCTGTTGTGAAGAAAGCCAGAAGCAAGAACCTGCCCGTCATTTCCCTTGGGAACTGCTTTTAAGCTGAGACTTTACCACCTTTGGTAACTGTTGGGGAGCAGTGAGGGCTGGCTGCCCTGTGAGGGACAGGAATCAAGGATCGGAGCAGGATAATAACGCCGGTACAAGCACTGACCTCACCAACATGGAGTTGGGATGCAAATCAGCAAGTCCAGGTCAAGATCAGGGCAAGAGACAGTGATCAGGGTCAGACACAGCCCAGTGGTCACCTGCAGTGATGGGGCACGTCTGATGTCAAGCCAGAGAGCCCAGTCAGCAGGTCCAGGTCAGGCTTAGAGCTGTGGCAGCACGAGACTATGGCAGATTCAAGAAGAGACTGGACAATGCCCTCAGACACATGGTGTGAACTGTGGGGTTGTCCTGTGCAGGGACAGGAGTTGGACTCCATGATCCTTGTGGGTCCCTTCCAACTCAGGATATTCTATACGGCTGCTGCAAGGCTGTGATGGGGCACGGGTGGGGATCAGCAGTAAAGCCCAGCTTAAAAGCAGTTCCCAAAGGAAAAGAGCAGCAGGCCATCACTTGTAGCTCTCTTCACAACAGCTCTTATCAGTGAAAGAGCTGACCTTGGGTTCTGCCCACTAAAATCTCTAGCCTAGCCAGCTAAACTCCTAGAAGGAGGCTGTGCCCCGGGCCTGACAGCTCCAACTTCTCAGGCCCCGCATCAGTCATCTCTCACTCCTACTTACAGGAAAGACCATAAGAGAAAAAACAGAGTTTGATGGACCAAGTAGTCCACTCCATTACTACGCATTGTAAGCTCTAGCAAGACTGAGGTAGAAGAAAAATTGCTGAAGGCAAAACCAATGCCTGCTAGAGCAACATTCAAAGGCCACGTGTCAGCTGAGGAAAGTAACTTCTCAACCCTCTGAAATTCAGTCTCTTCTCTGTGACCATGAGTTGCAAATATTTTTTAAATTTTCTTTAGTGTTCAGAAGCCAGTTTATCTATATCCTCAGCTCCTGCAGGGAGAGGAGCTAGAGCAAAACACAGACAGGGAAGACTTCTAAGACCTACATGTCCTCCATCCTTGTTTAACTTGGGGGGCAGGGAGAGAACTAACTATGGACCCAAACTGAACATCACTTTGTTCTTTCATCCTTCATGGAAAAGGTACATCCAAACATCACACCAAAGCTGCACTCTTTTTGTCTTCAGGCTGCAGCAGTTTACACAGCCAAATTTCAAATGCCTCGCACCCTCTGGAATGTGTAAGAGGTGCAATAAAATTTTTACTAGTTGAAATCGTAATAGACTTTTCCATCTTTGGTCTTTCTTCCCACACTCTCTCCCAAGACCTTGCAGTTCAGTGTGTGGGCAGCACAGCCTTTTCCCATCCAGTTGCTGCATTGCAACATTAATACTAGGCAGCAAAGGTATATCAGCCCAAAATGAAAAGGTGGCTTTTTTGAGACCTTCATCCTCCGTTAATACCTTTTTCTTCCATGTAGTTACATTGGAACTAACTCAGTGCCCAAGAGGGCACTGTAACTCTGGCCGTCTGATGGGAAGATGGTGCTAATGCAGCTTCCTGGTTAGTGGCCAGATGCAGCATGAACACTGCACAGTGTCCTCATGTCCCTGAAGAAGAGTAAGAGCTTCTCCCCCTTGTTTTCTGAGCTGCTTGCATGCACAGTGCTGCACAGCACAAAACCCAACGCTGTCCCTAAGTTGCATCACCAGAAGTTCAATGAGGTCATGTTGTGAGTGGGTCCTTCGAAAGAGACCTAAGACAACCTAAATGGGAGCCTTCCACTTGGGAAGGAGCATGAGTCCACAAATACATCCCTTTGCTTCCAGCTTAAAATGAAACAGTGGTGATAACAGAAACACTTTGCAATAGACTTGCAGAATCTGCAAATACCTCTCCTTTGTTCTGTGTGCAATAACCCATTTTGTGCCTGCTTTTTAAACAGTGACTTCTCTCTACTCCTACATAGCCTCTTGTTATGTTGCCTTATTCCATTCTGGTTGCACCTGCTAAGTGTGCTCTAAACCAGGGACACCACCCAGAGAGTAAAGTACTGTTCAAGCTAAATAGGAACAGCACAACTTAAGCCCCAAGGGAGATTTACTCACCACATCTTCAAGCCCGAACAGCTCTAACTTGTCACTCTTTCATTTTAAGGTGGAGAGATCAGAATATCAAATCCCATCAGGAGATGCCCAAGCATGTTCGATATTTTTGCTTTTTTTTCCTCTTAGCCTACCATAAAAATCACAGTTTGTCCACTGTTGGGGGAAAAACACTACCAACAACAATATCGACAACAAAACCCACCTGATACGATTCAAACGTTGAAACCAGTAACAAGTGAGCCACATGCTGGATTTTGTTTTACTAAAGTAGGTACCACAGATGGAAAAGAGAGTAGGTTTCACTTTACATGAAAACGGCTCAAAATCTGTAACAAAGCCACCAAATTATGCAGCCCAAATACACAACTCTGCACGCATCAGGTATTACATAGGCAAAAGCAAATAAAAGAGTGGCAGATGGACAAGCGTATGGTCTCCTGTTTATTTTCCAGTCAAGCTATAAAGATAGCTGCTTGGTTTCCCTCCCAGACTGGCAGCTTTTGGAGTGACAAGCTACAGTGTGGCCATATATGACACAAGAAGGTTTTGACCATTTCTAAGGAAGGAGAGATTCCAAAATGCCGGGTTTTGCACCTGGGACACGGCAACTCTGGCTGTACATACAGACTGAGTATGAGAGGCTGGAGAGCAGCTTTACGGAGAGGGATCTGGGGGATCTGGTTGATGGCAAGTTGAACAGGAGCCAACAGTGTGCCCTGGCAGCCAAGAGGGGCAAACGTGTCCTGGGGTGCATCATGCACAGCGTCGCGAGCCGGGCAGGGAGGGGATTGTCCCGCTCTGCTCTGCACTGGTGCGGCCTCACCTGGAGCACTGTGTGCAGGGCTGGGGATACAGGATAAAAAGGATATAAAGCTACTGGAGGGTGTCCAGAACAGGGCTACAAAGTTGGTGAAGGGTTTGGAGGGGAAGCCGTATGAGGAGAGGCTAAAGTCACTGGGTTTGTGCAGCCTGGAGGAGACTGAGGGGAGAGCTCATGGCGGCTACAGCTTCCTCACAAGGGGATGAGGAGGGACAGGCGCTGATCTCTTCTCTTTAGTGACCAGTGACAGAACCCAAGAGAATGGTAGGAAGATGTGCCAGGGGAGGTTTAGGTTGGACATTAGGAAAAGGTTCTTCACCCAAAGGGTGCTGGACACTGGAACAGGCTCCCCAGGGAGGTGTCACAGCCCCAAGCCTGACAGTGTTCAAGAAGAGACTGAACAACACCCTCAGACACATGGCGTGAACTTCAGGTTGTCCTATGCAGGGACAGGAGTTGGACTCAATGATCTTTGCGGGTCCCTTCCAACTCGACATTCTATGATTCTAAAGGTGGTGTGTGCTGGTAAAACACTATTTCACATTCCTGCTACAAGCAGCCTGCAGATATTTGTTAAAACTTCCAGGACAGTACAGAGATAAGAAAGGTCAATTTAGAAGCATCAACAGGTCGAGTCTAAAAACAGAAAAAACAGCCTCTTGAGTGCCTCCTGACTCCCCAAGTAAACATCTGCCGGCCAAGGGGACAGCACTGTTATCAGCTGCTACTTTGACCTCCAAAGGCAATTTTCACTGCTCTGCCATTAGCTGAGGAATTATACTGGCCAGCAGAGAAGCCAATGCTGGGACACTAGAGACCTCCTCCAAGAAATGGAAATTAGAAGACGGACCTGTCATCATCATGAAAGTCAAAGATGAGAAGCAAAAAGAAAACGCAGCCTAGTAATACAAAAGATTGTCTTCTTTTCCTCCAGGTCTTCACTGACAAAACTAATTTTGTTTCCTGAAGACCATGCCTGGGTATTGCTAATGCAATATCTTCTACAGCATCCATGGGAGGTACGAATATAGCACTGCTGCTGCCTACTGAAACAGGCTGGGAACTGCCCTGTATTCTTTATTTTTTCTTGCTGGTTTAACTTTGCTCTGGCTTTTTAAATATCTTCTTCTCCATGGGCATTAGGTATAGACATTTCATGCTGGCTGAGGAACTTATATGATGGGAAATTACATTTTAGTGATAAGCACACAAAAGAAAAACCCCATATGGCAACAGAAAAGCTGGATAGCTAGAACTCCAAGCGGAGAAACTCAGTGTTCCACACAGCTGCTTTCTGGGTCCTAAAAAAGGATGGAAGTTAAAGTTGTACTAATTATACCCAGGTGTAGAATGAGAGCTGGTTTTCATTTCTTTTCAATCCGAACCAAAGGACTGGATTAATTTGTCCAGAGGGCCTTTAAAGGGTGTGGCTTTAATTTGCATCTGGCTTCAGTTTCGGGGTTCCTAGCAGCGTTACTTTTCTGAACTCCTATCAAATTAATTGAGCACTCATGCATAACTCAATTGGGCACTCATGCGTAAATTAATTGGGTGTGCAAGCGTGAAGAAATTGGGTTCTCATGCATGAATCGATTGGGCACCCATGCATGAATTAACTGGGCGTGCAAGCGTGAGCTAATTGTGTGCTGAGGCGTGAACTGATGGGGTGCTCAGGCGTGAAGTCACGGGGCACTCAGGCATGAACAAGTCGGGCACTCACGTGTGAATGCAGCAAACCCTGCAATTTATGCCCAATACATCCTACCCTTCGCCTCTGTGAAAAACACACAGGCACTGTTTCAACATCGATCCATTATAAACTCTACTTTCAACATCATCACAATCTTAACATACACCAATTATAAACTCCACTCTCACTCCTGTGGACTGGGCAGTAGGAATAAGCACTGTACCATGCACACGTTGACGGGCACAGCAATACAAGCTGCTAATTCTGAGCAAGAGCCTCCCTTTTGCGCTGAGCGCTTGTGAACGCTTCCTTTAGCAGCCCCTTACCTTAAAACGGAGACCCTCTGCTTGACTGCCCAGCTCTGCCAAGTGCTTCTGGGCTCTCTGGAGACCTGCGTGGTAGACACAGCCCCTCTGCACCCCACAGCACAGCAGCACGCAGCTCTCCTGGACTCTCCCAGCCACACTGACTCTCCATGGAAGGCGCTCTGGGATCGCCAGCGTTGAGAGAGCCCAGGCTGTCACTGAGGCTCGGAGCAGAACCCTTGCCATCTCTTCCCAGTCACCTTCATGACCTTGCTCCAGTAGCTTCAAACCCTCAATGTCCCACCTGCTTACACACTGTCCTCGCCTACTCCCTCTCCAAACATGATGGACTCACCACAACACCCCAAATTCTCAAGATCAGAATCAATACTTCTTGAGCCTCAAAGTGACTCAGATTACTCCTGTTCCCAGCAATACCAGACCTGTGTGCTTTCTGCATGCCCCACTGTTTACTGTAGTGTGCAAACAGCCTTCACGGAGGAAACTTTACTTTAGTTATTGTCAGTTAACACAAACTTCAAAATACTGGTTCAGGTGTCGAGAAAGAAGAAAACATAAGCAATTAAACACTTAAGAAAGCACCTTTTCTCCCCCTGTCCTAAGCTCCACTTAAGCCAAATACACCTTCCTAATCTCAGCTTTTCTTGTTTGCACTACAGGTTACACTTGGTCTGTCCCAATAGCTTCAGTGAACTGGTGGGCGACACAGAAGGTTGGGGCTGTGTACACAACAGTTCCTTCTGTCTGCCACTGCTTCACGTGTCGCACTGGGTCTCTTCCGCTCTCCCTCGCTATCCAGTGTCACTGTGCTGGCACAGGTCACTCATGGCTACAGTCATCCAAAGTATCCCTGTCCTGGTGTGGGTTGTCCACAGGCTGCAGCGATTCAGGCAAGCGCCCCTTGGGCATGGAGCATCCTCTTCCACACACGTCTTCTCTGCCATCTCCCTGTCTGCACCCCAGCATCTCCCCATGCTGTCTGCACTGGGGTGCTGTGGGCTCCTCTGAGGGCCTGGCATTTTGGGACATCATATTAACTTCAGAGCCAGCTGCCACCTGCACGGGGCAGGTCCTGGCCAGCACTCATACTGGCAATGCTGCAGTGTCTGGATCACAGAATCACAGAATGGCTGGGGTTGGAAGGGACCTCTGGAGATATCCAGGCCAACCCACCTGCTAAAGCAGGTTCACCAGAGCAGACCACACAGGAACGCATCCAGGTGGCTTTGAATGTCTCCAGAGAAGGAGACTCCACAATCTCCCTGGTCAGCCGTTTCCAGGGCTCTGGCACCCTCAAAGTAAAGAAGTTTCTCTTCATGTTTAGATGGAACCTCCCGTGCTTCAGCTTGTGCCCATTGCCCCTCATCCTGTCGTTTCACACCACTGAAAAGGGTCTCATCTCATCTTCTTGACACCCATTTTTCAGATACTTATAAGCATTGGTAAGATCCCCTCTCAGCCTTCTCTTCTCCAAACCCTGTTTGTCCAGCGTGGCACTTGTGTGAACTCATGGTGCACTTGTGGGGTGAACTCCTCGGGTGCTCATGCATGTACTAATTGAGCATTCATGCACGGGTAAATTGGGTGCTCATGCAGAACTAATCAGACTCTCAGGTGTGAACTGATTGGGCTCTCAAGCATGAACTAATTGGGCACTCATGCATTAACTATTTGAGCAATAAAGCATGCACTAATTGGGCACCCATGCGTGAAGTAATTGGGTGACCAGGCATGAACTAATAGGGTGATCATGCATGAGCTAATTGGGGACCCCTCTCATGCATGGACTAAATTGGCGCTCATGCATGAGCTAATTAGGTGCCCATGCACGAATGTAGTAAACCCCGCAATTTAATCTAAATACCTTCCACCCCTTACCCCTGCAAAACACATATTTAAGAGCTGTTTCAACATAAATACACTACAAACTCCAGTTTCAACATCCTCACAATCCTAATATACAGTAATTATAAACTTAATGCTTCCTCCCTGCAGAACAGACAGTAGGGATTAACATTGTACCAATATGTACACATGCTCTCTAAAATGTCATTCCTTGCCCCACAAACCACATTACAGTGGCTAACATCATACAATCACTGAGACTGCAGAAAACTCTTAAAATCACGGAGTCCGACTGTTAACGTAACACTGCCAAGTCCACCACTAAACCATGTCCTTAAGCGCCACATCTACACAGTAAGAACACCTTACCCATCACAAACTCTACTCTTTGTCCTGGTAGACCAGACTACATGGGTTAATGTAACAAAGTATGTATGCATGTGCTAAAACTCTACCCCTTCCCACGGAGTCAGATTACAGGGATTCTCATCATCACCACAGTCTCAACTTTCATCTCTTACAAGCTCCACCCCTTGCCCTTGGGGACTAGATTATTTGGGTCAATCTCATCACTGTCTGACTACACATACTTTTCCCAGACCTCAACCCTCATCCCCATGGACCAGACTGGAGGGGTTAATATTCTAACAATCTAAGTGCATATGTATTATTACGCCCCTCAGGGCATAAATCGCAGGGTTTACTGCATTCATGCATGAGTGTCCAATAAAGTCACACAGGGATGCCCAACTAGGTCATGCTTGAATGTTTGATAAATTCATGCATGAGCACCCACTAAATATGTGCATGAGTGCCCAATTATTTTATGCATGGGCACACAAATCCTTCACAATTGAGTGGCCTATCAGTTCATGCATGAGGGTCCAATCAGTTCATCCTTGAGTGCCCAATGACTTCAAACACGGGCACGCAATCAATTCACATCCAAGTACCAAATTAATTTATTCCAGACCACGCAAGTAGTTTGTGCATGAGTGGCCAGTTACTTCATGCATGAGTGTCCTGTAAATTTATATTTGATTATCCAACTAATCCCTGCATGGAGGAATAATTAATTAATGCTTGAGCAGCCCATTAGCTCACACATGGGCATCCAGTTGGTTCAAGATGCCCCATTAGCTCATGCATGACTGCACAATCTGGTTGCAACATGATCCCTGAGTTCATGCATGAGAACCTGACCGTTTCGTGCATGATCGCACAGTTCCCTTGAGACGAGCACCCAATTTACTATGCATGAACACTCATTCAGTACATGAATGAGCACCTGATGACCTCAGGAGTGCCACACTGGACACGCATAGGAGGCTTCAGCAGGGCTGGTGTGGGAGGTGACCATGAACTGCCCTGTGCAGGTGGCAGCTGGCTCTGAAGCTGATGTAACTACCCACGGCATCCCAAAATGCCAGGCCCTCAAAGGAGCCCACAGTGCCCTGTCACAGAGATATTTAAGAAAGAGCAGCAGGCACAAGGGGAAGAGACACATGGGGAGATGGTAGAGGAGATGCATGGAGGGAGGGATGGCAGTGATGATGTACAGGGGAGAGCTGCTCATGGAAGGAGGCCTTCCATGCCTGAGGGGTGTCCCTGAGGAACTGTGGCCCATGAGTGGTCCACATCAGAGCAGAGACACCCTTGAGGGACTGTGGCCTGCAGGCAACTGGCAGCCTGAAAGCTGCCACAGCTGTTCATTGTCACTAATTCCCTTCTGCTGGTGAGGCCATGGGCAGTGCAGGAGAGTGGGGGTTGTATGCACAGGTTTGCTGCTGCTGTCTGCTTTTCATTTGGCATCTTCCACCCCTTTTGAACCCCAGTCTTCCTGCCCTGGCATGGATTGGATGATGGGCAACATACCATTCCTGTTCTCAAGACACCACTAAGTGATTTTTTTTCAGTCAGTGAAAACTGCACTTAACATCCTTCGCTGTCTCTTAGCAATTATTCAGAGAGCCTTGCAAATGTTCACAGTGTTTACAACAACATAAAAGGTCAAGCCATATGGCCTCAAGAACATGCACAATGCTGAAGAATAGTGTTTTATCCCTAAGCAACAGTGCAAAAAAACTGTTAGTTCAGTGCAATATTCACTATACTGCAGTAATAAAAACCAAAGGACTTAGCTTGTCAAGCATATCTCAGTACCTCCCAGACGACTCTTAAGCCATTCTGGCTATGCAAAGCATTCAGCAGTGCAACACGACGGTAACCCCTTTGCAACAGGCAGCCTGGGCTGTATTTGGGAGCCTGGCCCATTTACTGCATGTTTCTGCCAAGATATATCTTAACTTGCAGCTGACTTTGAAATGTAAACTACTTAGCAACCCATAACATGATGCTTTCTAATCTCTAAAATCCCACACTAGCTACTAAAGGCAGGAGGCTTAGGCCTTGAAATGCCAAAGTGTTAACGGAGTTGCATTGACAGAAACAGCATTTGTTTTGAAAACTCATTGATACCAGATCAGGGCCCATCAGCGTCTGTCAGCTGAAAGTCACTTCTCATGTTCCTCTCTGCGTTGACTGGTGCACTTGTTAAGATGTCTCTCCAGCTATGCAAGTCAGGAGGGAAAAAGCTGTAAACTGATCAGAGGGAAAAATAAGCCTGCTCTGTGGCTATGTCTTGCCAGTGCATAACAGCTGGAATTTGTGGTGATGCTGGTTGTAATATTACTGTTTCAGTGTGAGCTTAGAACTGCCCCACTTCCAGAGCCCTCTCTGTCAGGAAAGGGCAAAGTATTTCTGGACAGACAAGAGGAGAACATCTAGCCCATACAACAGCACCAGCCAAAGGTTTGGCCAGAAACATATTCTGAATCAGAGAGGAATGATGCCTCATGTTGCTGAGATTTAAACACTGTGAGCATTGGTGCCTCTCCAAATATGTGCATATTGGTTTAACGTGGCTGTCCACAATGGCAGATAATCATAATTTATGTCAGCTGGCATCCCACTGTTTAAGGGAGCCTGCAGCAGGCGCTGAGACAGGCAAGTAAAAGAACCAAAAATAAAGGACTGGAGAACAGGAACTATTCTTTGTGTACTCCTGTTTACTGTTTGTGTTAAAACATAGCCAGGATTGACAGAGAAGATGGTTGAGCAGTCCGAGCATGTCCTTAGAGGCACGCTGCATCAATGGCCCCATGGAAAAGAGACTGCCTCTTCTTCCGTCAGGCAAAAACATGCTCCCACCCTGCCTCCCATGGCTGTCAGACTACCTGAAAATGTTTGTGGTGGCAGCTCCATGCCTGGGTACCAGGGAAATGCAGTAATGCAGTGCAGGAAGTCTGCCCCCACTCTGGCAGGGTGCCTAATTATTAATACATATTAGTTTTACGTGGCCAACTAGTCTCCTGTGTTCTGGGCAGCCACTCTGGGCCTTTTAGCTTAACCACATTCATCTACCTCATTACCCAGCCCCAAAATTACCATGGAAAATAAATAAACGGCATATCACAAGAGCCCAGTGTTTAAATGCACCCTCCTTCCCTACCTCAACCCGAATTTCACATTCTGCTACAAGCTGACAAGATAATTGTTAGGTAATTACACTGTCTTCATTTCCAAGTGCAGCAAAGATGCAGCAGCAAGAGAATGTACTAGCATGATAAAAATTATATGTTTGTCTGCTTTTCAAAAATTATCCAGCTGGCCTGTATATTACCAAATAAATAGTGGGCTGGAAGGAAACAATGGCTGGAGGATGCTTCAGAGCTCTGTTTGCCGCTCTTGATGTTATTGGCACTTGCAGCTAGACTAATAAGGGTAACAATAAAGGGGAGCTCTCTCTGCAGCTCTGCCTCCCTCACATACTAATGTTGGGGCAGCCCAGATGTGACACATGCTGCCACCACTGGCACATGGGGGGCACGGTGGGTGCAAGAGAGGAGTGGGAGAGCTCAGGAGGCATCACCACTCCTTCAGCAGCCAAACCCCTGGTAACATTAAGGTAACTTCAGCTGTTTCTACACTATAGTTATTGCAGACTCAGTAGGTCTACCTGAATCGACTTTAAAAGCAGCTCAATTCGGAAGTGCAAACTATGCCCAAGAGGAATGATGTGGCCTGCAAATTATCCTGCAGAGAAAGGTTGGCCAAGCTGCTGTGGCTCTCCTCTGCCAGCACCCAAGTGAGCCAGCTTGACACTAGTTGTGGTGTGTCCACACGAGCAGAGGTGCCCTGGGAGAACGGCTGCTCTTGCGCTGACGTGTTTTCGTTATCACTGATACCATGACAGTACCACAGAGCGGCTATTTCATCCCTGTAGCTCTGAGGACAAACTGCAAGATGGATCGGTGAGTTCCGCTCCTGGTCAAGATTTCAGCAACCAGTTATGAAGGACTCCTTTCCCTGCTGTTTACCATAAACCACGGTTTTATTGTTCCCGTAAAGCACTGTGCCAATTCAGCAGGAGACACCAACCCATCACAAAGCCCAGCTCCTGAAAGTACACAGATTTTAGTTCCATCCAGGCAATACAGCTGCTCAGGCAGACATGGCATAAAAATCTAACTGACTAGAAACAGATTTTTTGTTTGCTTCGAAGGCATCAAAAATGTTTCCACTTGGATCAAAAATTTCATTTTTGATCTTCATATAAAATCCTGGAAAAACCTTATGTGGAAATTTCATTTGCCTTCTCAAAGACCTCATAAGAGAACAACATCTCAGTGGATAAACCCCCAGCATGTCCAGCCACCTTCTGTAATTAATTTTCTGGTTTGTGACTGTTCAGTGAAAAAATCAGCAGTCACAGAGAAAGGCAGAGAAAGGCCTGAGTCTCCCAGGTCTATCTGTATTCTCTCTGAAATCCCACACTATCATATAGTAATCAAGTGATTTTGCTTCTTATATATTTTAATTGCCATGTATCTTATTTAGCCAGGAGTTTCCTCTCAAGCTATAAAGCACCCCAAAGCCCAGAACTGTAACACTTGAGTCACCAGCATCTGGTTTGATGGCATTACCAAGTACTGAGCAGTTGTATCTCGTCATTCAGTTGCAGAGCTTGATGGCCAAGGCATCCGTGGCTGCTGATGCCACAGGGACTTGGTGCACAGCAGTGCAGCAGGTCCTGCATTGTCTGCAACAAATGATTTGGGGGCTTCTTTTGCTTTTTAGCAGGAAGTTTCCTTTTGCTTACTGACATCCAAATTTTTCCAAGTATGCCACTTTCAATGTATGGTTGTCAGGCATCGGAACAGGCTGCCCAGGGAAGTGGTGGAGTCACCATCCCTGGAGGTGTTTAAAAGGCATTTAGACGAGGTTCTTAAGGACATGGTTTAGTGCTAGAGTTAGGTTAGGCTATGGTTGGCCTCGATGATCCCGAGGGTCTCTTCTAACCAAAACGATTCTACGATTCTATAGTAGGAACATTTTTACTCTCCAAGGTGAATTTTTAGTTCAAGATGGAGGGAGGTGTTCAGAGCAGGGACCGTAAGTTTTCCTTATTCGAGAAAAGTGCTCTTTGGTCTTAGAAAGCCTGAATCTGTTTGTTAACCTGTGTGCCTCTCCCCCCGCTTCCCAATCCCTCAGCTTTCATGAGGGACTTGCCTAAATCTGAAACAGGAAATAGTTTTACATTTCCCATCCACCTCCATCCAGCACATTGAAGGCGCAAGTCCTTAATTAATGGGAACCATATCCTAAAACACTCTAAAGCAACCCAATGCAAACTTTTTTTTTCCTGGGTTATTCCTGCATATTTCAGTTACTAGAATTTTCAGCTAAGGCTATAAGCTGATGATTGCTTTTGTTAATCATTGGTTTGACCAGACATGTATTTGGATATTACAGATAGGGAGATCTGAGGATTCGTGTGTTACTGGGAAAGGGGGAAGAATAGAAGAACATAGATTGGAATGGGCTGGCAGAGAGGAAGAATTTCAAGCCACTTCTCCCTGAAAGTCTGTTTCCACCTGAGCTAGGCCTGTTAGGAAACCTCCTCAGCAGCATCACTGGAATAATGACCTAGATACAGTTCAAGTAGACATTCAAAACAGGTCATTTAAATCACTCTTCAACGGCACCTATTTCCTCTCAGTGAATACGCAGGGCCACAGGTGATAAGTGCAGCTGTAGACACTGGAAATGTCAACACTAAGCAAGATGAATATCAGCCTAAACATCTCGAAATCGTGAGTACCTTCATCATCTCAGCATTCCTGAGAGATATGGCAGCACTACTCTTGAACACGTTAGGCAAGAAAAATCAAAATATATAACTTCAGGCCTAAAACTCAGGCTTAAAAATGGGAGCCTTGCTTTCCTATGCCATCACTGAAGCTTAACAGAATGCAATACAGAGAGATTTCCTAAGCAGAATGACTTGAGTCAACTCACTCAGGAAGTAAACTGCAGGAAACGGTAAATAAATGTCTCAAGTAAATATATATACCAAATAAAGTACATGTGCAATCTACAACATGTTTTTTTTTTCCCCAAGTCAGTAAGTAGGGCACCTAAACAAGGAAACAACAAAAGCCTGAAAACAGTCAGAGAAACAGATTGTGTAGTCTTTCCAAAAGGAGATACACTTTTCTGTAGGTTCATCTTGATTTGGGTTAAGTCATTCTAGTGGTTCCTCAGCAAGGAGCCCAGAAGCACTAAGACAGTCTGAGCTGATGGATGGAGACTCAGCTGTTTCCCTCATTTCCTGCACTTTCCCTGTAAGGGGAAGCAGGCACCTTCCTGGTTGGACTCGGTGATCCTGAAGTTATCTTCCAACCAAAACGTTTCTATGACTTTATGATTCCCCGTGAACCCTGGCTGTGTTCCTTCAGGAGCATTCCCACCAAGACACATCGGCTTGTACAACTGGTAGTTCAGTGGGAAACCCTTAATGACTACACTCCTAAGGTCAGAGCTAGCACCTCAACTGTACCGCTAGCTGCTCAAAAGGTCTGGGGAACTATAGGAATTATTTACTGAGATTAATCTCAGCATTAAAATGGGATGTATCAGAAAAGCTGCTAGTCACAGAAAGGTCTATATTGTATTGAATGTGGGAGGAAAAAAAGGAGATGCTTCTTGCAAGGGAACCAACCTGAAAACCAGACCATACCAGAAAGTTTGTGCAGCTTGAGACAAATCAGTCAGCCCATGCACCAAATTCTCTACTGTTTTTCTGCTAAAAAAATTTTTAAAAAGTCCTTTCTTCTGCAGGAGGCTGAGCCACCAGGACCACAAAGAGGCATTCTGATGTTCATGGCAAGATATCCATTTGGCTGGCGAGTAAACAGGGATGAGTTGGGTTTTTTTAAGTCAAAGAAATGCATTTGCCTCAGCTTTGATAGCCACGAGAGAGGTACACACAGAGTAGGTCTAGGTCATTCTCCAGCTTTCCTGGAAGCCATCTCTCTCTAGAGATGAAGACACCACATCAGTACATTCAACTGAAGAGCGTTCATTTGATTTTTTTGTAGAAAGCGTCTGAATCTGAATGCCACGAGGACCTACCAATGTATACACAACGCTAAAACTTACAGGCTTAAATATATGAAAAATGACAGGGGCATATATGTCATGTTCTTCGTGCCAAGCTTTAAATAGTCTCAGCTTATGAACCTTACCGCACCATCTCTGGGATATCTAGGTAACACTTCAGCTCCATCATCTGAGATGTTCTGAAGCTTCTTTTGTTTTGCACCAGGATATCTGCAGCTTTTCATTCATCTTCAGATACTTCCTGCATCAGACACACGGTGCCAGAAGAGAAGTATCTGGAGAATCTTCGCAGCTGAAGAGATAAAAAGAGCACTGTGAGTAGACCAAAAAAATTCAGAACACCTTTATTTGAAACAAAGGACTGTTGATGTAGGACTCTAACCAAACCCCATCACCAAGGAGAACTTATCCCAGTTAAACTCAAGAGTCTGGCTGTGTACTGCAGTGCCACAATTTTCAGTTCAATAGCTTCGAAAAATAAACTAAGATTCTTTGGAGAAATAGACGAAAAGGTGCAGAGGTGAAGGATTTTAACAGCTCCAGGATCTTTTTATTGACAGAGGAAGCACTCTCGGGACATCTCCCCACAACCTGGAAGAACACAGCAAGGCACCATAGCCTGCTTAAACCAAAGAACCTTGTCTCGTCTGCGTAAGAGTGGTGTTATTTTCTCAGCCTCCTTGGTACCACAGTCCAAGAGCACCTTTAAATATTGGTGAAACAAGCAAACCGTTGCTTTGTTCACACAAGCCAGGGAAAGAAAAGGCAAAGTGACCAAAACCACGGCTGACACCAATATGCCAGCTCCCTCAGAGTTAGTAACATTCATCCAGCTGAGGAATGAGTCCTGTTCATATATTGTTTTCCTCCTCATAGGAGTAAATAAAGTTGCCATCATAGAAAGGCTTTTGGGGTTGCCTTGCTAAAGCAACCTTGATGAACCTTGCTATTCATCACAGCAGCACATTTGAGCACTGCAGCCCCCCCGAAAATCAAAACATGCCAGGATGTCTGTAATTCTTAATCAACATTTTTGAGTTTCCACCCTCCCCGAACACCACCCTTAGGAAAAAAAACAGAGTGGATGCCAGTTTCCCTGCTGGTTCAAATGAGTGTACTTCCACTGAAAACAAGAAGCTTCGGCCAACTTAAGCTAAAAAATTTTGATCTGACGCTGATTCTACTCCTGCTTAAAGAGGTTTTTAGGTCCTGCAGAATTCTCGCAGGATGAGTAACAATGGAACGCTTGTCTCCTAAAGCAGCTTTCACGCGGAGGTTTGCAGTCCTTGACAGAGGACATCTCATTACCCACAAGTTTTAGTTTAGGCAAAGAAGTGTCTTGTCCAAGTCTCTTGGCTGAACAACAGCCGAACAAGGACAAGCCCAAGCCCTGGAGACCAGGTTTCAGAGTTGCTGCTTCACAATTATGTTTAAGCAAATACATTTTCAATGAGGGACTTTAAAATGAGGAACATTTCCATTCTTATTTTTTTTTTATTGCTCAAAACCACAGCTACCACATTGAGTCACATTTCTGAGCTTGAAAAAAAGCTTGCTTTCAACATTCCTAATTTTTACTGTTTATAAGCCATGACTTTACTGAATTAGTTGTCTGGGGTTTTTTTTCCTGTGTAGTTGAATATGCCCTGTATCTAGAGGGTAATTTTGGCTTTAATCTGCTCTAAATGCTAGAATGTCGGACAAGTGAAGCATTTGATGGTGATGATAATGAGTAGCCCATTAAAGGTAATTTTTAAAAAGTTAATGAGCTCTCACTAAGGGATCGACACGTACTGTAATGAAAAATGTTTGCATAAAGAATATAACTTTCTTGCTATTTATTTTACTTTATAGAGAATCTATAAAACTTTTTAATATGCCTTCAATTAATTCAGCATTTAGACAACGCTGGAGTTTTATTTTCATTCTTGCTTCACCATAGTAGGTTACAGAAATCTAGTTTTCTATGGAAAGCAATTGATATCTCAATTAATCACTCTCTTTTACCACCCTATTCTCTATTGAATGCCCAGGGATTCAACTTTTACACACCCCCCACCCCATACACTTAATTAAGGAAATTCAACAACAAAGTGATTAGTGATAATGACTCTTGTGATTTCTTTAGCTGTGTGGTCACTGTTAGCCGCTATTTGAATTTACCAGCATAAATAAAGCCCTTCAGTGACTAAACAAAGTTAAAAGTAGCAATAAATTAAGCCTGCCATGTACACTTGGTTAAACCCTTAGCCAACATAAATACAAGTGGCCTTTTGCTGTGATTTGCTTGGTATAATGACATCATACATTTCCAAACAGAACATCAAGCCCACAGCCAAAAAGCCAACACAATTCCCTTACGTGAATCAAATTGCAACAATCTCGAGTTTGTTGCACTGACTGTTCAGTTTCTGGCTTCTATGCCCCCTGTTCTCATGTGACCACGTTATAAAATAATCTATACAGTGATCTCAATTTTGCATTTTCTGCATGATTACATTTTGGCAAGGGGACTCTCTATATCATCTCTCTTCTCAGGAACGCTTTGAAATTACTGAGAAGTCAGAATTGGCCAGCTCAGGCTCAAATCCAGCCTTCTCCTCCTGAACCAGATCCTAGAAGGAATAAAGGCTACAAAGGGCTATGTCCAGAAACACACAGAAAAGCAACAAGAGACACCCCGAGTCCCAGGCACAGGCTGTGCTAAGCAGAGCTAAACCTGGGCAGGGCTGATGAAAGGGGCTCTGCCTGTTTGGATTTTTAGGTGGTGGAGGGGAAAACAAGGGGGACAGAAAAACTACCACACTGTCTTATATTTTCTCCAAGCAGCCCTAGGCCGTAATTCCGCTCACTATCTGATCCATTAGAGCCTCTCCCAGGGAAGGTGTTTGCACTGCAGGACAACACACAGCCCAGAGACACCTGAGCTGCCTTTACAGAAAGCAGCTTCGTCGCCAGGAACAGCCACACCAGAGAGAACCCATCTCAGGACGGGTTCACCTAGTCCAGCGTCACCAAAGGGAGCCTGGGGCAGAGGCACAAACCTCTGCAATGAGGCAGCACCGAAAACCTGCTTTCAGAAATAGGGCTGCTCCTCCTGAGGGTTTTTATCTGAGGTGTTGGTGGATGCTTAAGCTGTCTCTGGGCTGACAAACCCCATTCTCGGGTATCTGTGAGCATCTGGATCGCAGAAAAGTTTGGAGTCCTTGTGAGCTACTGGAACGGAAAGAAAAATACTCTGCACTTTCTTCTCTTTTCCATTGTATTCCCAGCTCAGCAGCAGCCAGGTTTAACCCAGAACTACAATTTAGTTCCGAAGAGTCATGCTCTTGTTCTGTAGCAACAATTTCTTCAGTAAGTAAAGCAAAACAATTGAACTTCTTACTGCAAGAAAGAATCAAATGAAAAATTGCATCACAGACATACTACGGATCCAGAGATGAGCAAAGGATGAAAGAGAGGGAATATCTCTCTGAACCTGTGTGCACGGCACAGAATTAAAACAGGGGGAGACTTAATAACCAATTGGTTATAACTTTATGGTGTAGCCATAAAAATGGCAATAAGAACATTTTGCCTCAACTAGTTTTGTGCTGAGCTGTATAATTTTATGTCACTTCTTATTTATATTTTCATCGTGGAAGTTTTGTTGAAAGAGGAGCACTAGAAAAACACGGTGAGGCTGGACTTCACAACAGATTATACTTTTACAGTATTTTAAAAACTAAGAGATAGAGCAAAGTCACTCATATATGAGCTTTTCTCTAGTCTCTCTTTATTCTCCTAAGCCTGTGCTGAGTAATGATTCTTGCATTCTAAATCATGACATACTAAGGATTAAAAAGACTTCACGTTCTTTTTTCTCCTCCCTTTCTTTTTATCATTCCTTTTGAAAGATCTGTAAAGGGCTGAATTATCATCCAGGCCTCTATGAAGCCGATCAACACAATGCTTACTAAGCACAACACAGAAGACGTGATCTATTTTTAATTAAGCCATCTTTGAACAACGCAACGTAAGGAACCTGGCTTTTGAACTGCAAGGCAATCAGTGAATGGATGGTGAGTGAATCAAAAGTAAACAGGAGGAAGAATTTGAAATACAGGGAGGGCTCAGAGGGGAGTTCCAAAAAAAGGGGAAAAAAGGGTTTTTTTCAAGGAAAGCAAAAACGAAGATTTTCTTATCATAATTTTAAGGGTACACTTCATTCCCTATTTTGACTCACTTTTCAAAGCCACATCAGGTTGTTTGTAGAAACAATTTGTTAGCAAATACATGGTTCTCCTCTGCCCGGAACATTAGAAACTGTAACATATATACAACACTTACTGATGTTTAAGTATCAATCAGATTGTGTATTATTTGAGCAGAGTACACATTCAAGTCCACTTTACACCGTTATGGAACAGACTAAACAAACCTGACCTCCGAGGTGACCCTCATAGGATCCCTAAAGATTGCAAATGTATAGTAGGCAGTCACCATGAGGCTTTTACAGCCTGGTAATGGCATGCAAATGACACTCTGTCTCTGTAACGCAGCCAAATTCTGCAGTTGTATATGAGAGTAATTTCCTGAAGAATTTGGGGAAAATGTGATACTTTTCCTTTTATGTATGAAATTCACAACATCTCGTCCTTTTACTAGAGGACTAGAGGGAAAGCACTGACAAACCTATTGCTGAGCCGTACTGTTCCCTGTAGCAGCACCTCTCCAAATCTCTCCCTCCATACGTGGCGGGGACCACGTTTCCCCGGGACACAGAGAGCGCCGTACGCTGCGCCTGGTACGTAAATTGTTGCTACAGAACAAGAGCATGACTCTTCAGAACTAAATTGTAGTTCTGGGTTAAACCTGGCTGCTGCTGAGCTGGGAATACAATGGAAAAGAGAAGAAAGTGCAGAGTATTTTTCTTTCCGTTCCAGTAGCTCACAAGGACTCCAAACACGTACATACCTTTGTCCTCCAGAGCCCAGCTCCAGGCAGGAGATGGGGGAGATGCTCTGAATTGCTCAGTGGAGGATCCGTTCTGCCTCTCCGACATTTCTACAGGGTGCAAGGAAAGGGGGTAGGTTTGGCTCCTTAAAATCGGTCAATGGGAATCCTACCCATAGAATCATAAAACGGTTTAGGTTGGAAGGGACCTTCAAAGCTCATCTAGTCCAACCCCGCTGCAATAAGCAGGGACATCAGTTAGATCAAGTTGCTCAGAGCGCCGTCCAGCCTGGCCTGGAATATTTCCAGGGTTGAGGCATCCACCACCTCTTTGGGCAACCTGGGCCAGGGTTTCACCACCTTCATGCCTCGCTCCCCTCAGGACTGCATGTTTTTTAACAGACTATGTGCAGTGATAGAGATGGTTCAGCA
>VWYH01006851.1:141610-190440 GCA_013399365.1 Pampusana beccarii | reverse complement strand
CTCTCCCTCCATACGTGGCGGGGACCACGTTTCCCCGGGACACAGAGAGCGCCGTACGCTGCGCCTGGTACGTAAATTGTTGCTACAGAACAAGAGCATGACTCTTCAGAACTAAATTGTAGTTCTGGGTTAAACCTGGCTGCTGCTGAGCTGGGAATACAATGGAAAAGAGAAGAAAGTGCAGAGTATTTTTCTTTCCGTTCCAGTAGCTCACAAGGACTCCAAACACGTACATACCTTTGTCCTCCAGAGCCCAGCTCCAGGCAGGAGATGGGGGAGATGCTCTGAATTGCTCAGTGGAGGATCCGTTCTGCCTCTCCGACATTTCTACAGGGTGCAAGGAAAGGGGGTAGGTTTGGCTCCTTAAAATCGGTCAATGGGAATCCTACCCATAGAATCATAAAACGGTTTAGGTTGGAAGGGACCTTCAAAGCTCATCTAGTCCAACCCCGCTGCAATAAGCAGGGACATCAGTTAGATCAAGTTGCTCAGAGCGCCGTCCAGCCTGGCCTGGAATATTTCCAGGGTTGAGGCATCCACCACCTCTTTGGGCAACCTGGGCCAGGGTTTCACCACCTTCATGCCTCGCTCCCCTCAGGACTGCATGTTTTTTAACAGACTATGTGCAGTGATAGAGATGGTTCAGCACGAGCGAAGCTGTCTGGTGGGTCTCACGCCAGTGCAATGGGTGAAAGCTGAGCTTTGGTTGCTCCATCGCTGAGGATTAGGCAAATTTTCAAAGCGGCAGCCACACCTACACATTGCAGATGTAACTTCTTGTCCACACAGCTCATATCTTTCTTGGCACTTTCAGTGCTGTAGCTGTGTTATTCCAGTTTTGCTTCAAGGCTTCCACTGCAGCTGTGTATACATTTGCCATAAATCAGCTTATCTGTTCCCACTGGAGTTCTTAGCAGAGGAAAAGAGACAGGGAGGGAAAGGTAAATGCATCTTCCACAAGCCTTTGTACTTCTATGTACACTGGCTACCAAAGGACCAGGATCATCCTGGTGTAACACAGAAGAACCCAGTGGTGGTTCCATCCTAGGCTTTGAGGAAACAACCCACTCTGGTCACACTGAGCAGCAGCTCCCAAAGGACAGCACGCCGTGGCCATGCTCCCTCACTCAGTTTTTACGAGAGCTCACAGACAGACATCTCTTTTAAGACATTATTATGACTGCAGGGACTCAGGAGGGCTTTTTTTTCCCCCATTCCTGGCCATAAGATTTCCACTGTCCACTGGGGATCTCCCCAACATTACCTGTGCTTTTTTCAGATTGCAGATGCGCTGCCACAGTCTGCTCCATGCACAGACACACCATGGATTACTAAAACCAAAATCCAAAGAAGAATACAGCAGCCCCACTTTTTTGTGCCACTTTTCAAGGGGCATGTTTGGTACTTACATTATGCAATTTCTTTCACTTGACCTGCTCTGCTGTGAGACACTGGTTACTACCTGGAGACAGGACTGTACAAGGACTTATGCCAATTAATTATTTGGGCCCATAGGTTAAGATTCTTCTGTTTGTAGGGATTGCGTTGAATGGAGACACTGGGAAACACTGCCAAATGTAATAAAGCAGGGTTAATTTAGCATATTCGCCGTGTGGAGCACTTAGGCAGACATGGGGCTTAATTTGGAAAGAGCATTTATCTTCCTCAAGGTACTGCTGTTTAAGGTTAACCTTACACAAGGACTACACAAGGACTGCAGGGAGAAAAAAATGTTGGGCTCTTACGCTTTGTAACAAAATAAGATTCAGTGAGATTTTGTCACTTTTAAGACCCACTCTAGCCATTTCTTCCTTCTCCCAGTGCCCTCCTTTCTTTTCTCTTCCCAGAATCACACTGTTGCTAAACTGTTTTATTCCAATATACGACATTACAAACCTATGGGTGTTTTCCTTTCCTCTGCAGCTCCAGCCTCTCCTGGGGAATAAAGTTATGCATACTGCATGAAAATAGGACCACAGGCTGGGCCTCTACAAGCTGCTAATTGAAAACCTTGTCAGAAGTAGGAGGAAGTGGCAAGAAACTTGGCAGGCCCTCCCGCTCTTCATGCTGTACTTAGCTCTTGGTAGTTATGAATGGCAGCTCTGCAGTACTTTGCAGAGGTTTACAAGTTGTGCCAGTGCTGTCTCTGCAATTATAGAACAACATGTTCTTCTCTGTAAACTGAAAAAAAAAAAGAGCGGTTATATCCAGAAAGCCACATCCTGTTTTCCATCCAGGTAATGCTGCCACTGAAATGAATGTGAAGACCAAAGACGAGACCTCACATCAAATATATTATACACACAAGGCTATCAGCTACAGAAAAAGCTGATGAAGCAATGTTATTCTTTGAAAAAAGATCCATGTGCTAAGATTCCTGGCAAAGACGATCTTAGGCTGTAGTAGGTAAGAAAGTGGAAGAGGGCACAGGGAAGATGATCCTGCAGTTCTCAGTTGAACCCGCTTCAAAACACCAGCTCACACGGGAGCTGAAGAATCCAGACCCATTAAAAATTACTACAAATTACCTGATATGAAATGCTTACATTATGAAAACAGGGATGATTTTGCATCTGTTAATGAGGATAATGACTAATATATTCAGGCAGTAGACGTGACAGCTGTCTGTATGTTTTTAGGGGCATGTATTTTTAGATGCCATTTACCTCCAAACATATTAACGACTACACTACATTCTTCCAAAGTCCTTCAAACCTCAAGAATGCAGGTTAAATTTCTCTCTGCTTCTGCATCACCCAGTTACATCACACTGTCTCATTATTTGAAAGCTCTCATAAACCTGCCACTCAGATCCTCAGCTGAGTGCTATATGGTAAAGGGAAATGGCTAATGCCAATGTGAAACAAAACAAATTCGAAATCACGGTCCACAGAAACACTGCTTAAATACAACTGCACTGCCTGCTGCTCCATTTTAACTAGTTTAATCGCTTGCTGACTAAGCAGGGCTTATAACTGTTAAGGAATATATGTTTGTACTTTTCTCCCATTTTTCAAAACCAAAGATTTGCAAGACGAACTCCAATTTTAAGACAAAAGTCACCCCATTAAATCTTAACAGATGTTTCTCAAGTTTAGAAGATTAAGAAAGATTTCAGCATCAAAAATCAAAGAAAATATTCTATGACCTTAAAAAAGGATAAATCGCAAAGCTCTAAACAAACCAAAAGTCCACTTTGACAGCTGCATCTGACTGAATTGATGAGGTGCTATTGATGTTTGGATTAAACTATGCCTCTGTGATCAAGTACTCAAACATAGGATAAAAGAGGAATATATTCTTTAATCCCACCAACTAATTTTGTGTAGGCAGCAGTTGCAGAAAGCAGTGGTTACAGAACAAATGTTGGAAGTGGCTTCACTTTTGCTTATTGACAAAGCTATTTTTATTTCATTAATTCACCAAGTATACTATCAGCATTTAAACTAACACGGGGAAATCTATATCGGGCACACTATTCTCCACAAACAAATCACTGAAAATTTCAAAGTCATTAAAGACAGAATCAATAGGATATGATTCTGAAGGGCTAGGAAGATGCAGTACTAAAATGTAATAGAAAAATAAGATATTGATTTTTTCATCTAATCTTGATAAACAAAGTAAACAACACAGGAGATTCCAGTTCTGTTTTTATAGCACCTCTTCTCCAAAAAGGGAAAGTGTTAAGAGACAGTTAAGTCACTTGTTAATTCATCTATCACTCTGTAACCCTAGAAATTTCCCACCTCTAAGAGAAGACATGATGTTTGCTTTCCAAAACTCCTAGCAAGGGAGGAAGTGAAGCAAAGCGAGGCTCCAGATGCTACAGTACTGGGACTCCACATGGGAGAAACTCTAAACAAAACTAGCAGGCTGGACACCTGGATCCTCACCAGACTACAACTGGGAATCATGGAATGGTTTGGGTTGGAAGGGACCTTCAAGCTCATCTAGTCCAACCCCCCTGCCATGGCCAGGGACACCTTCCACTAGACCAGGTCGCTCAAAGCCCCGTCCAACCTGGCCTTGAACAATTCCAGGGATGGGGCATCCACAGCTTCTTGGGCAGCCTGTTCAGTGCCTCACCACCCTCATGGTGAAGAATTTCTTCCTTATATCTGATCTAAATCTACCCTGTTCCAGTTTAAAGCCATTACCCTTTGTCCTGTCACTATAGGCCCTTGTAAAAAGTCCCTCTCCAGCTTTCTCATAGGGCCACTTTAGGTACTGGAAGGTGGCTATAAGGTCTCCAGACTTGAACAACCCCAACTCTCTCAGCCTGTCTTCATAGGAGAGGTGCTCCAGCCCCCTGATCATCTTCATGGCTCTCCTCTGGACTCATTCCAACAGGTTCACGTTCCTCTTACATTGAGGGCCTCAGAGCAGAACACAGTACTCCAGGTGGGGTGTCACCAGAGCAGAGTAGACAGGGAGACTCACCTCCCTCAACCTGCTGGCCACGCTTCTTTTGCTGCAGCCCAGGATACAGTTGGCTTTCTGGGCTGCAAGCGCACATTGCCAGGTCATGTCCAGCTTCTCATCAACCAGTGTCCCCAAGTCCTTCTCCCCAGGGCTGGTCTCAATCCATTCTCTAACCAGCCTGTATTTGAGCTCAGGATAGCCCCAACTGGTGTGCAGGACCTTGAATGTGACCTTGTTGAACCTCATGAAGTTCAGATGGACTCACCTCTCAAGCCTGTCCAGGTCCCTCTGGATGGCATTCCGTCCCTCCAGAGTGTCAACTGCACCCCACAGCACGGTGTCATCGGCAAACTTGCTGAGGTACACTCAGTCTCACTGTCCACATCGCTGACAAAGATGTTAAACAGCACAGCTCCCAATACCAACCTCCAAGGAACACCACTCAACACTGATCACTTAGACATCGAGCCATTGACCGCAACTCTTTGAGTGTGACCATCCAGCCAATTCCTTATCCATCGAGTGGTCCATCCATCAAATCCATGTCTCTCCAATTTAGAGATAAGGATGTCATGCAGGACAGTGTCAAATGCTTTGCACGCGTCCAGGTAGATGACATCATTTGCTCTTCCCTTATCCACCAGTGCTATAACCCTGTCACAGAAGGCCACCAAATTTGTCAGGCATGATTTGCCTTTAGTGAAGCCATGTTGGCTGTCACCAATCACCTCCTTATGTTCTATGAGCCTTAGCATAGTTTCCAGTGGGATCTACGCCATGATCTTGCCAGGCACAGAGGTGAGACTGACTGGCCTGTAGTTCCCCAGGTCTTCCTTTTTTCTCTTTTTAAAAATGCGGGTTACGGTTCCCCTTTTCCAGTCAGTGGGAACTTCAGCAGACTGCCACAGCTTCCCAAATATGACAGATAGTGGCTTAGCAACTTCATCTGCCAGTTCCCTCGGGACCCGTGGATGCATTTCATCTGGTCCCAATGGACTTGTGCACCTGTAGGTTCCTTAGATGGTCTCAAACCTGATCTTCTCCTACAGTGGGTGGTTCTTCATTCTCCCAGTCCTGCCTTTGCCTTCTGTGACTTGGGCAGTGTGGCTACAGCACTTCCTGGTGAAGACTGAAGCAAAAAAGTCATTGAGTACCTCAGCCTTTTCCATATCCTGGGTAAACAGGTGTCCTGTTTCCTTCCGGAGCGGGCCCACATTTTCCGTAGTCTCCCTTTTGTCACCAACGTACCTATAGAAGCTTTTCTTGTTGCCCTTGACACTCCTGGCCAGATTTAATTCCATCAGGGCTTTAGCTTTCCTAACCTGATCCCTGGCTGCTCAGACCATATCCCTCTACTCCTCCCAGGCTACCTGTCCTTGCTTCCACCCTCTGTAAGCTTAATTTTTGTATTTGAGTTTGACCAGGTGCCCCTTGTTCATCCATGCAGGCCTCCTGGTGTTTTTGCCTGACTTCCTCTTCGTTGGGATGCATTGCTCCTGAGCTTGAAGGAGGTGATTCTTGAATATTAACCATCTCTCTTGGGCCCCTCTTCCCTCCAAGGCTTTATCCCATGGTAGTCTACCAAGCAGATCCCTGAAGAGGCCAAAGCCTCCTCACCTAAAAGTCCAGGGTAGTGAGCTTGCTGTGCACTCTCATCGCTGCCCTAAGGATCTTGAATTCCACCATTTCATGGTCACTGCAACCAAGGCTGACCATGAACTCCACATTCCCCATCATCTCCTCCTTGAAAGGGCTTTGGAGTAAGTGAGAATCAGATGTGTGATGTTTGAAGAGTGGTGCAGTGTCCACTGCTGTGTGTTGGGACACCTCCTGGGGTTCAGGCCCATCATGAGGACACTGTATGAAGGAATGGGAAGGATTCTGGCTACTTGCAGAAAGTCTGGTCCCAGGCTGACACCAGTTGCTCCACGGACTGTCAACATAGGAAGCCCTGCAACCTGAGCAAACAGCTGGGGACATCATTCTTGGGAGTAGAAAGTTGAAAAAAACAGAATCCTGGGACACTGGGATCCCAGATATGCAAAAGACAGGCCCAGGGAGAAGGAAAATTCACATGCAGTAAACTTGTATTCCAAATAAAGCTTCACCACTCATGCACACAAAACAACATTGCATCATTTTTTTTTTTTTTACCTGAGGCACTCAAGACCGTGATTCTGCCATAATTTACTAAAGAATGATGTCATTTTAGGGGAATAACTCCCATCAGTAAATATTTACCATGAGCATCCTTCAACTAAAATAAAGAAGAACATGCACCCTGAAGAGATCAAAGGACACAGTACAGACGGGCTGCCGTTCACAGAGCGGACTCTGTGGTGGGGGGTAAATCCATGGAAGCTTGTGGCAAACTTGTCATTGGTTTTGAAAAGGCCAGGACTTGACCTCTAATTCTTTACTGTTCTACCTCTTTTTTTACTTCTTTTCTCTTAACAACTGCTCTTTCCAAACAGGTAAAGAAAACCTACTTTCCGATCCAGGTTTGCATGCACTGTTATTTTATTGGGCATGCATAAGAAAAAGAAAGCTTCATAATTCTGAGAGCTGCTTCTGAGAAGACCCGAGCACTCCCAAGTTGAACTGAACTAACCCACATATCTTTCAGGATTAGACCCAAATTAACCGAAAGCAGCTGCCTTGCATTCAAGAGAGGCAGCAAAAGTGACAAATTATATCATGAACCATAAAAGAGAAGAACGAAAATAACAGATGGTCTCTTCACCTGACTTAGAAACCTAAAAAAGGTACGTTGTCAGCTTTGGGATGGTCTAGACTCTTGATCATTTCTTCAAGCATAGTTATATGCACGCTTTCAGGAAGAGGCTGGATGTAAAAAGAACTTTATATTGCTATCAGTTTAGTCTGTCTTTACAGTCACTTGTTCTTGAATGATGCAAAACCACACAATAATATGACTGGCAAACACTAGATGAGAAAATGTATTTGGTAATATATCCATGTATTAATGGTTATTTATATAGAAGTATTGTGTTTCTATGTTGTAGAAAAATACATAGAATATTGACAAAAGTTTGGGCCTATTGCTGGTTTTTGGTTTTTTTTTTTTTAAATTTTCAGCTGGATAAAATAAAACTTTGCATGTTTTTTTTTAAACTATTTTTAACTCACAAGCATATCTGCTTATGCTTCCAGAATCACAAATATGAAACCAAGCAACACCACTGGTTGTGTTTTATATAGCTGGTCTGTGACTATTATGCAAAGACAGGTTTTACCATTACAATTATACTTAGGTAATTCTGACAGTTTTCTTTGTGTTGCTAGGAAATTCTGTAAACAAACCAAATAAAACCACAGAGTACTTCAATAGCAGTGACAAAATTTTGTAGCCACAATACTGAGAATATGGTCTAATTATTCTATAAACACACTTTGATTTGTTTACTTCAGTGTCAAATTAACTTCAAATATGTAACAACAGTCACTGATTTGATACGGTATACAATACTGCCAGTGACTGCTTTCATTGTAGCGTGTGTAAATCTATCTCTTTTTAAAATGAGTTCATTTCTGAAAGCGTCTCTGCTGTACATTGTGAATACTAAACAGGGAAACACACATGCAACTTATTTAAAAGAAAATTATTTCCAATGAATTTTGCTATGATCCAGCATATTTCAGCTCCGTTTTATTTTTTCCTTTTGCACAGTAGAAAGAATAATTTTTAGGAAGATTAATAACTCATGACCTAGAGAAACAAATTATAATCTCACTGGGGGAAAATGAGCCAAACTAACTTCATCTCCATCCACACAGTTGCCCTTGATGAGTAGATTGTGCTACTTTAAAAGAATGACAGAACTCTGACCATTATAACTAATACATGAAACTGGGACAAAATGAAATTTTTTGAGCCGTTGCAAAGAACACAGATCTTGGAGAGACACCATGAAGAAACAAATGCTGACGCTATGTTTTTCATTTCATACTATATTTAACTGGACTGTAATCTAGGGAAAACACTCATGCCTTAAAAAAAGATTCGGATGTGGGATTTTTTTTTCTTTTTTGGGAGCTCTTTTTTGGGGAGCAGCACAGGAGTTGCTGCATACCATGACCATCGGTGGTGGCAAGTAACAAACTGGGTAATGGCAGCCATTGCTCTGCACAAATGACTTTGACGTGGCTTGTGACATGAACACCACAGCTTGGAAACCCCTGGTTTGTATCATAAAGTGCCTTTCACAGGGAAGGATCTCCAAATGGTTTACAAGCTGCACAGGCTATAGACAGGTCAGAAGCCCACCCACCAAAACCAGGCCAGCTCAGGACAGAACAAGGCCACCAAATGGCATCTGTAAAACTAAATGAGATAATTAAGAAGGAAAAAAGAAAGCATGTTAGCCCCATATTGCGCCAGTGACAGCTGTTTCTGCCCATTTGCCCACATAGTAATGTGAGGTGTGACAATATCGAGTGGGTCAATGTCCCTTTCAGCAAGCAAGGAGTTAATGTCTTGCTCATAAGGGTCATGCATATAAAGCAGAGAAAGAAGACAGGAGCAAGGGCCTAGCACCTGACCTGAATTCACAAGAAATCCCCTGGGAGTGCCGAACCGCAACCAAAACAGGTCCCAGAAGACAGAAGGGGTTAAAAATGTTAGTAATGAGAGATATCACTCATGTCCGGGGTCTCTCGGGACTGGACTGGCAGATTTTCTCCCCCTAGCCATAAAGTTTTGTGGTTTCAGTAGAGAGGCAGAATGCAGTAATCCATGCTGGAATTTCTTTGGGAGACCAAACGTCGTTTCTTCCCTCTCTGGAAAACCAAGACCTGCAACAAGGCAGAAAAGATGAATCTCCGTTTTCTAATCTTCACAATAACAGGCCTTCAGCAGGTCAGCGTGAGACACTGACTCAAAGACAAGAGGCGTATGTCCCTTTAACTCCTTCTACTATGGAGAGCGTGACTGCATCCCAACCTGTTTATGCAAGCTGCCTGCAGTGACAAAGTGCAAAACACTTCTCTTGCAACAACTGAAATGTCAAAATATTGCAGAAAAACACTGACGTTTTGGGGATCCTGCAGGTATTTCACCTTGTAAGGGAACCTCCCGGGGTTTCTCAGAACAAACAAGACAGACACTATCATCTTGGCAATATTTAGAGATAGATGGAACAACCTCCTATGAGTGACACAAGAAAACAAAGCCAGCTGTACATCTGATGGCAGTACTGGACTGGCATCCTTTTTGGCTCTGGCATGAAAAGTGGAAATAAATCAATGGATGCTATGGTAAAATAATCGTAGCAACAAGATGTGAAAAAAACANCCCTTTCCGTGAAGAATTTTTTCCTAATATCCAATCTGAACCTCCCCGGTGCAACTTGAGGCCATTTCCTCTCGTCCTGTCACTTGCTACTTGGGAGAAGAGACCAACCCCCTCCATGCTACACCCTCCTTTCAGGCAGTTGTAGACAGCAATAAGGTCTCCCCCAGCCTCCTTTTCTCCAGGCTGAACAGCCCCAGTTCCCTCAGCTGCTCCTCATCACACTTGTGCTGCAGTGTTGTATTTCCTCTGAGACGTAAAAACCAGCTCCACAAAGGCTCCTCGTTCACCTTTATCCTCAAAGATTAATGAAGAAATAGATTGAGGGAATAAACCATAAAAAAGGCAGGGGAATCTGCCCCTGCACAGAGTCAGCTGCCCAGCACGTATGGACACCAGCGCTGCTCAGGTTCCTTCAGCACTCTGGTCTCTACACAAACACTTGCTGAGCTGTCTCGCTCCTGTTCTGCTCTTGGGCACCCGAGGAAGCCTCGATCTCAGAGAGATCCCAGTGACTGGGTGTTGTGGAAAGGATTTGGTCCTGGGACACTAACGTTTGTGCAATGTAATCATCAGCAAGACTCCACGGCGGACTCCAGTGCTCCCAGCAGCGCACACGGCACTGAGCAGAGACACAAGGGCTCATGCCCTTTAAAGGACTAAAATCTGCAGGAAGAAAATACTGGATTTATTGCCATTAAGCTGAAAAAATCTAGGGACTCACAGAGAGCTTAGAGTTTTAATTCTCGTGAGATAAAAGTTGTGGAAATTAACAATGAAGTTGTGGAAATTAGAGGTTATTATTATAAAGGCTCTATTTAGGGGATAATGTTCTTGGCAGAGAAATATACGAGGCAATAAATTGCATTAGTAGGTGATTATATTCCCAAAGCAAAAACTGCAGTGATGACTGAATAAGTAACCACAAACACCATTATACAACAAGAGAAAGGATAAAAGCCATGATATTGTGCCTTCTAAAAATATTTCATACACACACAGTATTTTCCTCCCTTATCAGTGCATTTAAGAGTCTTGTGCTTCATCCTTCCTAGCGTTTCCATAGTTACTCCAGTAGTATAGATGAAGTCTAAAGGAATTCCATTTAGAGGTGGGCCTTGGACACCTGACCCACCAAATGTTCATTGCTAAGGATATACAGATGGTTTGTAGCTCAAGTTCATTGGTAGTGAAATGTTTTCAGCTTCTCAGAGGCCCTCCAGTATAGTTCTGCACTCCTGCAAGCGCAAGAGTATAGTAAGAAATCAAGGGGAAAGGACCATCTTCCCAGAAATCTGTGGTCCAACCCTCTGGGACAGGTTATACGTACGGTACAGATAATATGTACCTCTAAGACAGAGCCTGAGGTCAGCCCCTCAGGCTGATGGGGGTATAGAGAGCAAATCCTTCCTCCTCATTCTCAGCTCTTAGTTCTCCAAAAAAACCCACTCCTCCCTCCCACTTACACAGGGTGAATTTCATCCAAAAGAAATAATTCTTCCAGCACACAGCCCATATGGTTTGCTGGAGCAAAGCAAACTAAGAAATACAACAAAGGCTGTATCTTCATCTTTTCTGTACTTAATACTAGACAGCTTGGGGCTCTGATGGCTCTTCAGCTATTCTAAGGCTGGTAACGAGGATTCCCTTTTTCCCTCATTATGTATGGCTGAAAACTTTTAACTGTCTCACTATGAGCTATGAGCCTTACTGCCATTATTCCTGCCTCCGTCACGTCACTATAAGCTTGCTTTATGTGTATGGAGCATGCACCAAGCCTGCGCTACACTTAAACTTGTTTGGAAATGGGAGCAGAATGCAACATGCCATTGTTATGCGCAAGTTCCCAAGAAAACGATCCCTCTTCTACAATCCGCACTGACTGCCAGTAAGTTTTCATGAAGGGGAGGTGTAATGGATCTGATTTTGCCCTGTAAATCACTGCTTAGCTTGCAGTCCATCTACCTGGCTATTACTCAGTTTCCAGAAAAGGAGGGGGTGCTGGAGCCTCTGGAAAGACCAGTTTCAAGCTCAGGAAGGCCAAGCTCTCTGGCCAGCTTCTATAGGCAACATTGGGAGAGTGACTGCTCCAGTGAACTGGTAAAAACTCTTGTTTTCTGAAGTCAGGTGCCTGGAGTGAGGATCTGACCCCGTCTCCAGAGTTTGGCTTCCCTACACTAGGGTTACCCTCTGTGAACACACTTCCCACTCTGAAATAGCATCAAGGTTGTGTGCACAGAAGTTCCCCAGTGCCACCATTAACCCTTCTCTAGCTCATGTCAGGCGTTTGCGAAAAGGCTCCCAAGTGTCTCTTCTCTGGAATGGTTTTATTAATGCAATGAGTGAAGGGTAGGGGTGCTGGGGATCTGGCACTTATTATCAGCTGGCTTGGCTGAGGGGAGACCTGTCAGATCTGTTCTAAAGAGACCTTCAGACTCAGCTTTTCACGGAGATCCAGAGCTGACCTCCTGCTGCAGAAAGTGGGAGCTGCAACGCTGACTGCAGGAGCAGCAGAAAAGCACTGCGTTAGGTGATGTGGCTACCTGTAGAAACATAGAATCATTTAGGTTGGAAGAGACCCTCAAGATCATCAAGTCCAACCATCACCTAACTCTAGCACTAAACCACGTCCCTAAGAACCTCATGTATATATTGTTTAAACACCTCCAGAGATGGTGACTCCACCACTTCCCCAGGCAGCCTGTTCCAGTGCTTCACAACCCTTTCCAGGAATAAATTTTTCCTAATATCTAATCTGAACCCTCCTGGTGCAACTTGAGGCCATTTCCTCTTGTCCTATCACTTGCTACTTGGGAGAAGAGACCAACCCCCTCCATGCTACAACCTCCTTGCAGGTAGCTGTACCAACTAAGGACAGAATTTGAGAGCCTCGAGATTGCTCTTCATACTCATGAGGCAGGATTTGTAGGTTTGTAGGTGATCTGACATGTCTGTTAGAGCACAGTTTAGTTAGAGGGCAATGAATGTTAAAGGGCCTGATTCTGCAGAGTTTTATTGACTCTGCTGTAAACGTTCTGGTATTTGCACTCCTTACTTTTGAAAACGTGCCCTTCAAAAGCCTAATTTTTCATCTTTTATTTATCAGGCTGATTTCTTATTTCTGAAGTGGAAATAGAAACCAACATTGCTCTCTTATCAGACCAGAAGATGCACAAGAACAACAGGCTCTGTGCTGCTAGCTTGTGCTTTATAACTCCAAGTGGTATCTCCAAAAACTCTACACCAAATCAGCAAAGCCATTGCTACAGAAGGTAAATTGAAACTTTACCATCTGTTCCTCTGGGAGCCTTTCAGTCTTTGACTGTTCTGCTTATCAAAGGACCAACATTAATCGATTAAATTCACCCTGCCAGGGACAGGAAATCCCGATACAAGGCAGCTGCCCAGGAGGGATGAGGACTAGTTAGAGGTTGGAATTGAAGTTCTGGAGATCAGCATGTATTTCCTTATCCTGCAGAGATTTCCTGGGCCAGTCACTTGATCTCTCTGTGACCTGGGACTGTGTCTTTTACAGTCAGGTCTGCATCACTATATTCTTCCAACATGCCTCACTTGAGATTGCTGGGGTGGGGAGCGCAGGGGTCAGCAGGTTTTTCATGACAGCACAACACAGCACAAACTCTACCAGTCTGCAGCAAGCACCCTCTTCCAGAGCTGGCTGTGCCATCTGGGGACATTGTCATCGTCCAGCGTCTGTCACTCACATGTCTGAAGTGAGTCCCACCTGTATACACCCACTGGCATAAAGGCTCACCATGTAAACTCTCCCCAAATCTGCATCCAGCAAGGTCAGATTGCTCAGCTTAGGTCACCTTGCTGTTTAAGCCGGCATTGTTCATTTTGGCTTCCAGTAGCTGCCGGTGACTGTGGTTGAGCCTTGCCTTCCTGTTCCATCGTGAGCTTGAAACAACTATATCCATATTTTCCTTCTCTCCTTCCCTAATATAATATGCAGTTTCTCATATTAGCCTCCTAACCCCAGTATTAGCACATAAACACACATTCAGCCTACCCTACTCGCCAGCTTTCTCAATTCAGCAGCACTCCAAGCCTGAAAACACGGGGCGAGGCAAGCTTTAAAAATTCACCTTCACTAGCCCTTTGCCATCGAAGGAGTTCCTGGGTACAAACACCCATGAAACTTCCCTGGGCACAAAAGGAGGAAAGACATTAACTGCAAACTGTCTCCTTCTCCAGGGTATTTTCTGTGTGTCCTCAAGGGGTGACAGCACCTTGCCAGAAAGCAGCCCTCTCACACACTTTCAGAGAAGTTTGATTTATTTTCAACCATCATTTGCTAACCCAATGATCAATAAACTGGTCATTGGTTAACAATCCTGTTTTAAGCAAACCCATCTGGCTTTACCTTTAATGGATTAGGGACAATGCATATGATCCCTTTTGCAGGCAGAGTTATAACACTGGGAAAAAACATCTGGATTGTTTTCAGCTCTCGCAGCTGCTTGCAAAGCCTTGGACACGACAGCAGCGGTATTAAGTGAGCAACACTCATTGCAAGGGCTGGAGCTGGTCCCTTTGCCATAAGCACGAATTTTTACCTATAAATAGGTTTCCAGGCCTTAACATCTGAATCAGATGTGCTTCCGTTACCTGAGAACTGCAAAGAAGCAAAGCCATATCCAGAGCAGACCTGTCCAGAGGAACACCTACAGAAGTACCTGAAAGCAATATAAGGCTTTAGGATGTTTTCTTACATGTTTTTCTTTGTATTTCCTACTTACCACAAGAGCCTACAAAACAGAAGTTGTCCTTGTGAATAAGTCTAACCAAAGGTATTTTTTTTCCCGTCTTTTTTAACACCCAACACAAGAAAAATTGTAACTTTTTTCCAAAGCCTTTTTTTTTTTTCCCTCAGTGGAGTCTTCTCTCTCTACCTCCTCACACTTCTGCACATGTAAGACAAATACCAGCTGCATTGCCAGCTATGCTGCCAGGATTGAGTGCAAGAACAAAAGTCTGGGGATTTCTAGCACATGCATTCGGTGTGTCAGACACCTCACGGAGTCCTGCAAACCCCCAGTGAAGGCTTATGGATTTGTGTATATCTGCCACAAGCAAACATATTTCTTCTGGATTCCTCTGTTCTCACAGGGCCCTTGTGCCACTCACTTAGCCCCGCGAGCTGACCAAACTGCCTTTCATGCACATGCTACACCAGGTTGTATCTCTGCTGAAAGTCACCCCAAGGAAAAAACAAATGAGTAGGTATCACAGTTCTTTCTCTTTTTTTTTTCCTAAGACCAGATAGATTTGGGACACAGAATAAGCAGGAAAAAAAAAGACCTAAAAAACATGCAGCATGTTAAATCGCACTGAGAGTTGTTAGGAAGATGTCTGCAAATGAGTGTCCTGAGATTCAGAGAAAAAGCCCACTACCACAACTAACAGGTAAGGATTTCTATTTCTGCACCTTCAGTAGAGCAATTTGTAGCTGACAGGATCTGACAAGCATCCCACTAGAAAAAAATTACTTCCACAGATGAGCTTCAAACCCATGGGATCATCAAGGCAGAGGATGGGGAGAAGTGTGTGGGGGTAGGGGAAGAGCAGGAACTTCTCCACTCATTGAAGTGCAGTCAGATGCAACAAATATCATCAGCAACTGTGCATTGACAAACCATCCTGCCAAGGTCTGCAGCTAGAACAAAACAGGGATTAAAGCATGTTCTTAATTCAGCATATTCTTAATTTTTGCAAGAGCACTGCGGACTGTTCTGTTCCACTGTGATATATCCTGCACATACAGCAGTGCTACCAGATCGTTCCATCCATGCAAACTGAGATCACGTGAAAAATGAGATCCTGATCTCCCTCTAACAGGAGAAAAAGAGAAAAAAAAGGTAACTTTCTCGAATTTCCCCAAGATCTTTTTCTTCCGTGTCTGCTCATGTGTGAGAACCAGAGTTTAGGAAGGTGAGGTTCCTCAGAGCCAAGAGCTGGGAAAATGGTCCTTCAATAGGAAAGAAGGCAAAACACAAAGGACAATTGGGAAACTATGGTGAGTACATGTTAATGAAAGGCCTCCAAGAACCCTGTGGCTGAGATGATTTATTGATGGCTCATACAAGGATCGCAAAACTATCTGTAACACTACAAAACTATCCATAATTCTGAAGGAACTGCTTGTACCATCTTAGACCACAGCAGAGAAGCACCTCCTTGACTGCTCCTGCCGATCCACACAAATTCAGATGGATTTTCCCCATTTCAGACTCAGTAGTAAACTGAAGTTACCAAAAAATCCGAAGTGCACAGCACATAAGTAACTTCTCAGAGATGATTTGTCTTCTGACAAATTTTCTTGCCAAGACCTAAGTGAAAGGCAAATAAAGCTGAAGTCTCAGTTAAAGAGATGAAACTTGGGACCTAAGCAAACTGCTCAGTAAACTTCACTGCAAATTGAAAGGGCCAGTAGCCCAGATTCAGCTACAAATTATACATTGTGTTGTGCCTCTGTCTGGAAAGGAAGATGCCATATCTGTCTGTAAAGTGATAGCTTCTCCTTTGTTGGGCTTAGGTGTCTGCAAGGCAGAAGGGAGGCAGGACCCTGTTCCTCTACTGCATGGCAGGGAACAGCCTTCCATATTCAGTTCAGGAGCAATTTTTTAGCTGTAGAGCATTTGTGGGATGAGCTCTCCCGAAAGAGACATGGAGATAAGACACCAAGCACAGGAGAAACAGAAACTGATCTTCCAGAAAATCCTGTTATGCATTGCTGTTAGAAGAGGCTTCAGACCAAGAGCTGACCTTTTGGGTAGCCTGTGTCAGTAAGCGGGCTCAATGAATCATTTAGTCACTACTACTACTCACTCAGTCACTACTAAATCTCACTACATCCAATTCAACGACTAACCTCTAAAACATTACATAGCATGTCCAAAGCCAAACAGCCTCAAGCTACCTCAGAGAGGGACAATAGCAAAGAAAAAGATGTTTATTAATTCCAGTTTCCTAAGCTGTACGGGGAACGGATCTTTCTCCAATGCCCTCCCTTTCTGGCTGTATATCGAACATGAACTCTGTAATTTGGAACAGGGGCTATAGAAAAGGACTTCTGGTATTGTCTCCATCTGAGGCTTGGTGGGAAATATAATCCCAACTATCACAGCAGTGAATGAAGGAGACAAAGGGCATAACAAAAACAGGGGGTAAGGAGTAGGGAGAAAATGCAAGGAAAAACCTTTCTGTCCTTCAGTTACAAGAAAGAAGCAGCGCAATTTAAATTCTCCTCTGTGGCTACATTTACGTAGATACCTTCAAGGCAGATATGGAAATATCAACAAAAAGGTGTCTCAGAGGTGCGCTACCTCTTTTTAAATGGCTCCTTAACAGACAGTGTATGTGTAAGAGAGGAGCTGGCTCAGTTGTCTACAGTAGAAACACTAACATTTTTGCAACACAGTAATACACACATGGAGCGGAAAGTAGGTTGGAAGACAGAACCAAGTTTTGGGTTAGAAAAGGGTCTCTGTACCTAGCAGGAACAAGGGAGCATTAAGCTCAGCCAGGAGCTTGGAAACACCAGGAGAGAGCTCACGGTAAAACAGGCTGTTTTGCTCGTGAAATTCTCTCAGTTGTGAGCCTACCTGCCAACTTTGCAAACACATTAATAAAAGCAGACCGAGACAATTTAATAAGCTCACTCCTGCTGCCAATTCCTTTTCCTCCTTTAAAAGAAATAGGCCATCCCTCTGGTTCCAGTCTGCTAACCATCTGGCATAAAGCCCAAGTGGGACTCGGCTCTCCGGTCCTGAAAGGCAAGAGGTGAAATCCAGTCCTTGCTTAATACCAACAGCGTAAAGCCAATTTAAAAGTCTTTAAAACTCTATCTTTGATCGAAAGGAAGATGTTGTTTAATTGAAAAGTCTCCTTTTCTGGAACAGCTGGATTTTCCTCAAGCTGCAGCCACTTCAAAAGGATTCCCAGTAATGTCAGAGCTTCTTAGGTTTAAACTGTCAGCATCGGAAGGGCTGCTACAGGCTTTCGTCTCCTGCAGGTTCCTAAAGACCTCTGGTGTATAAAGATCCATTTTAAATAATATAAATGCTTTAAAAATACAGAAGGCAGGGAAAAGGCTAAGAAAAAAATTCTCTCCAAATATAAAGTTATCATCGTTTCTGCGGAGGTCTGATTTCTGCAGCGGCTGGGTATTTTTTTAATAGTAATAGTTTTGCTTGTTGTTCCTTCATTTGCATAACAGGTAAATAGTAATGAGGTACCCATTGCTGTATACACACAAAAACATGTTTCGGAATTGCTGCTTTACTTCAGATGCATTTAAATGCAGATGGAAAATGCACTTAGGCAGGCATTACTATTCAATAATGTGTGCCCTGTCATGTCTCATCATGCTTCACTAAAACTTTGTAACTCTGGCATAGCTGGCATAAAAAATAGGGATATGCCAGTATCTGGATGGAGACGTAACATTTTCCTCCAGGGAGAGCAGACAGCAGCTTAACAAAGTTGATATCATACCCAAACTCCACTGAACCCTCAAAATAAGACAGACTGGCTTTTTCTACAATTTCAGAACTGCCCTCTGCACCTTAACTTTTATGACGCATGTGAGGATTTACCCTTTCTGTATATATAGCGTTAAATTCCTGGCACACCCTGTCTTTCGAGATCAGCGAAAATCACAGGCAACTGCCTTCAAAAACAATTCCTCCAAACAGACAATGCTAAGGTTTGTTCAAAATTAAAGTAGATGAACAGAGACTCATCTGTATTCTCAAATCCATTGGCTGCTCAGGTTTAAGGACAAAAGATTTGAGACCATTTCACTGTTGGACTGGGGAGAGCTGTTCTCTAGGGCCTGCAAACCATTAGGCAGGATCAGTCCCCGTTCCTTCAGCTCTCTGCCTGGACTCACACCAACCACACTCAGCTGACTTGGATTCTACCACATCTCCATGTCTTGCTTTTCCTGCACATGGGCTCTAGGAGACTTTGCACTCAGCAGCTCATGTAAGCTTTGAGACTTTTCCTGCTTGGACTTATATCTTTAGGATGAGGTTTTCTGTGAATCTCAACCTCGTGGTTTCTTTGTGCTTAAATTCTTCATTTGCACAACAAGAACCACAGGACTTCAAAGGATATTTGTGAGGACAAACAGGGTAGCTCAGAGACTGCAGGAATGGAAGTCATAAAGCGGGACACTGTAAAACATGCGACAGGAAATTCCTCTAACACATATGCACATATTTGATAAAAACTGATCTTTAGGTTCCCCATGCATGACAACCTGTAAGGAATCTTCTGTCATGTCACACTGTGTTAGGCACTGTCATATCAGTGTATTCCCTTTACAGCAACTGGGGTGGCTGGTTTTCTGAATACTCATGTTTGCTAACAGTAAATTTGGGAGTGAGGGACAAGGGGTTAGGTTAGGACAATTAAAAGCTTATTCCATTATACATTACTTATATTGCTGTGTTACCCCTATGTTATCCCTGGTGTAATTCCATCAAGTTTTTGGAGTTGCAACAGGGACAAATTTGGCTCAATGTACTTAAACATTTTTTGTATTTGATACTCATGGCTGTATTTATATCCAAAGCAATATGTCTCTTATTACAAACATAAGTCTTTGTAATGGCATAAGTCCTGAATGCATAGGACATTTAGCCCATAAAAATAACCAAGGTCTGATCCAGTCTTCATTGAAATCATCTACAAAACTCCCATAATTTCTAATGGGAACAGAATCAGGCCCCAGCTTTCCTGCCCTTAGAGGGGAGAGTTGCATTAAGAGTTAGTGGTAATATCCCCATATTGATGAGTCACTCACTTTGCAGTACATAACGTTTTATGAAGTAGAGAATCACTTTCCCTAAGCAATTACAATTTTGAGACAGGATCTCAGACACTGGCAAGTTCCTTTGTTCCACAGCCCACTCTTGTGTGGTGCTACAGCCATTCTTAACATGCCTGCCTAGTTATTTGCTTGGGTAAATAATTTGTAAAATGTGCTTTCTGTGATAAGAAGAGATCCCAGCTGGATAATGAAGTGTGGGTTAAGACTTCAATGAATGAGGGTTTCCCTTAAACTTCTCACCCCGTTTCTTCAGCTCCTTGATTAGGGGCCTGTCAGTAAGAACAAGAACATCCACCTCTGAAGTGTATTAGCACTACGGAAAGGAGTCCCCTTTAACCCATGTCCAGTATCGAGTGTGAACAACAGAAGCTTATCACATATGTAATAACGCAAGCAAGTGTAACTGCTACAGAAATCTTTAAAAACCTATGTGCATTACCTCAGCACTAGCAGAAATGTAGACTTTCCTTCTACCACATTTTGGGAAATATTGCAGACCACTAGCGAAATCCTGACATCTCTCCAGCGAGACTGCTGAGATCTAATGTGAGCTCTGCACACAGGAACAATAGGCTGTACTAAGAGCATTGTCACTGGAATTTACTGCTCCGGCAGAGGAGAAAGTTACATGTTGGTATCAATTGCTCAGCTTTGGTCGGCGAAATAGGAAGATTTAATTATTTGGGATGAAGCCTCCAACTCACACCTCTGTATTAAGAAAGAGAGAAGGTGTAAAAGTGGACAGGGCATCAAAAGACATTTGATAGATTGGGCCGGGGGGTGGCTGTGTTCTTTTCAACTCAAGAACATTTCATAGTACTTTGGCAAATCATTACGTTGGCCACTTGCTCACTCTAGTGGCCAGTACGGAGAATAACCTAAGTTTTCAACAGCATGTACAAGGTTTCAAATGTCACTTTGAAAAAACACTTTTAGAAAAGAAAGACAAAGTTTAAGCTATAAATGGAGATCACTGAACGCTTGATCCACCACTCAAAGCTTTCTCATCTCACCATCACGCTGGGAAGAATGTAGGAAAAAGGCCTGAAGTATCTGATGTTTCTCTAACAAACCTCCTTAATCTACTGGAACTCCCTGCTTCAGTTTTTGACCTGGTTGAAGTGTTCTTGAGACACACAATGCTAATGCACTGAATGACTTTAGATGGGGGAGAGGTATGATTCAAACAGTGAGGATGCCAGTTCTGGTTGGATTTTACATGTTATGTTATAGCATGGAACAGAATCTGCCTGAAGTCCAAGAGCAGGAAAAATTATGCTCCTATAAATGAAAATGCTATGGGCTCTGCAAAAATATCCAATTCTTTTTTGAAAGGTAAATGCAATTATTATAACCCAACACAGTCTTACCAGCCAGGCTTTCTGAACCAAACCACTATAGCTTCTGCTCTTACAGAGTTCAGATTGCCCAGCAGCACTGTAAATCCACTTCTGACATTTCCCAAGGAAAGGCTGTGGACCTTTGAATTATGTTCTACTAGAACTGGAGAAGAAGACTTTTAAAATGTAAAGAAGAAATCAAATTTATAGGCGAGAGTCTAAAACAAGTGGAAAATAGATGTAAATTAAACAACAACTTACTGCATAACGGCAATGCAAGAGACAGTGCCAAGGCTTTGGTTTTAAATAGAATACTTTCATTCCATGTAATTTTTTTTTTAATCCAGAGATGGAAGTTACAAGGCACTACCTCAGTCTATTGTTTAATGACATTTATAACTCTATAATAGTATTTTGCAAAAATTACTGCTCAGGCTTAACATTTCTGATTATGGAATAGACAATACAGTGATGTCATGAATGCAAAGTTAGTAAATTATAATCTGTCATTTGGCTTTAAATAAATGTATTTCTTCAGACAATAGGCATGATGAATGTAAGTGCAAATGAACCATGAATCTCTTCTATTATTCTTATTTAGATTCATTTTCCTATGAATTTTCATTTAATTCCAACCACAATCTCTTTACCATAAATCAAAGGCAGCCCTGTCTTGCGGCAACATGTCTACTTAAGATAATGAAGAAACACCTACAGTCATTAAAAATAGCATTTCCATGATCCAAGGTTCTTTTATAGCAGCACTATCTTGTTTTTGAGGCTGTGTTCTGGAGTTTGCAATATTGGCCCTTCTTCTCTAGCATCACACTGTTTTTATCAACCACAGCAATCACAGAAACTACGTTAAAAGTCTTTCACCTTTAACACTAAACCCAGGTAACCTGTGGTGAATATGGAGGTGATTCTTCCAGCGGTAGAACCTCAGCTCATCTACCCGTCACCATTCACCTCTTGCCCTGACAGCATGGAAATGAGCTGGTATTATCAAATTAGCCAATGTTGCCTCACTTCGACTCAAGCCCAAGGCCTGAGAGATTCCAGATCTGGCTTTTCAGTTCAGGCAGATCCCGAGGGGGACAACGTGGGCCGTAATTGCGTCAGTACTAAAAAAGATGCTTAGTTTTAGCTGTCCCACTCAAGTTCACAGCCCTCTTGAATGCGGCAAGCAGCAGGTCCAAAGCTTCCCCGCCAGAATCCTTGTGCTCCACCTGTCTCACGCTGTCTTTTGAGTTGCAAACCTCACATCTGCAACAGGATTCCCACGCTGCTCATGACATCCTGAAACCTCCTTCTGGATGTCCTGATCTCAGCTGAGGTCATGACCCCTTGTGAGAGTAAGCAAATGCATCCTGACTCTCCAAGAGGCTCCAAAAGCCTCCTGTCGTGCCCTCTGTTGGGAACCACTGATTTAAAGCCCCACACAAAGCCCCAGGGTCGTAGGGTACAAAAACTGTGCCGCAAGTCCTTTATGTTGCTTCTCCCTCACCTGTTTGCCCTCCTAGTAGCGTTATCAGGTTTTAATCTTCTGTTTTCCTACCCTCTGTGGCACGCAGTTGATCAACTTCAGCCCACTTGCCAAGGTGATCCTGTTCACCCCTGGAGCCTCCTGCTCCCCTCTCCTGACACTCTCCTATTGTAAGCCAGCAGAAAAGGCAGAAGGCAAGGAGATAATCAGGCAGCCGATGTGGTCTGAATACAAGTCTCGTTATCTCTTTATGCATTCTCTCCTCAAATTGTATGACCTGCATTTCAGGCACCCTTGGGCTTGGGATTTACATTTTTAATATCGGGGGCTTGTGACGCCGTCCTCTTGTTGGTTAATTGGTATCAGAGAGCAAGTGTTTTCCCTTCCACTGAAATAAATCTCCCCTAAAGCTGCAATTGCTCATTCTTTTGTTCCATCCTCATTTGAAATGGGTTCTGCAAAGCCTCCACACCATGCTAAATAATCTTCAACTCTCACTTTTTAAAATCTGTTGGTTTATGCCTTAATGGCTTTGATGGGCTTTGCTATTCAGTCTTGTTACTTAAACCACTTTCCTCCTATTCCTAAACTCTGTGTTTTCATTCATCCTTACTACAGTGGACTCTTTGAAGCTGAAAGGATTTATTTATTATCCAGAATACTTTTCCCCCCTGATTTTGGAAACATACCTTTTTAAAAGACAGTGTGACACAGTTCAGGGTATTTGCTTGGTCTAGAATATCGAGCCTAAAACAAACACATTTTGTGTTCCGATTTGCTGAAAAATCCATCTGTATCTTGCAGGGAATCATTTTTCCAGTGGATCTGTGTCAGCTCCAAACAATAGAAATGTTGCACTCATCATCAGTTTAATGTGATCTAAAATAACATTCCCTTTGAATTCAGTTGTTAGTGGTGTTAATAAAAGCTCATCAGTAGCAATGGTGAATTTCTGGAAGATTACTGCATATGAGCTGTAATTCTCTGTCTTCAATATGCATTGCAATTCTAAATTAAACTAATTTGGACACACATAGGAAATGTCAGTCTGGGTAACGCTGTGTAAACAGACTGAAGTATCACAGAGGAGGATCAGGAACAAATAAAATTGTCTGTGTGACTTTGTTCTTAAATCAATGTTGACACTTTTGCTGCTCCTACAATGATAATGTAACTTTCAGCTCTTTCTTCATGTGCTGTCCTTATTGTGCAACCATTGAAATACTGAAATGTGTAATCATCATTCTGTTAGTCATTTATTTTAATATTGTTCTCTAAATATTTGAAAATATCTAAAAACAAGGGCAGAATTTCCGAAGCTCATCTATCAGAGACAGTCAGCCCTCTTTCCAACCCACACACAGCTTCTTCAAAAACTAGAAAGACATCCACGTATTTGAAACATCGCCAGTTACTTGCAGCCCAGAGAGCTGATGTGCCCAGATTCCTCTGTTCTCTGGGGGAACAACAAATATTGTAAGCAGAATTGGGAGCCAAAGTTGTTTTGTTTCCTCTTCTTTTTTACACTGATTCCAGAAAGAGATGGTATCACCAAAACACATTAGTCAAAACTGGTTTTTCTAATGACTGAAGCTGTGATTCAGCCCCAAAAGACAGAGACCTTGAGCCAACCTGAAGCCAGCTCACTTCATCTGCCTTCTATGTGAAAAGAACTGAATCCACATGGAGCCCAAATTTCTGGAATAGCATTTGCGTAATTAGAGTCCAGCTGGAGGCTTATTATATAGCAGGTTACAGTGAGCTTTTACTTCTTCAAAGCAGTTAGCCATGCACACAGGCTTAGCTGGAGACCTTTCCTTTCTGTGAGCTAATCAGGACACGATGCTATTTAATGGGACTGTGACTCTTTTTGGCCCCTGCAGAGCTTTGACTCTCCCTGCAGTCCTGGTCTCTCACCTGCAATACTCACATGCTCTAAGCTGCAGGCTGAAATACCAGTTTTAAGGGTGTGATCAAATATAGAGGCAGGAGCCAAGATTTGTATCTGCATCAGGTGGCCTGGGGTTACACATGTGACTACATTAAGATCATCTTCTTAGCTTTACGTTGAGAATAATACAGCCTATTTTAGTATCTCACAGCAGTGGGGGCACTGCCAGGATTAGCTGATGCTTACAAAGTGCTCTTGAGGTTGTAAAGAATTTTAAGTGCTATTTTGTAAAGTTGTGTGCAGAACATGACAACACAAGCCACTCCTTACCAGGTCCGTTGGTCAAGATGGATTTCTCCAGCACCAGATTTCCAAGTGATGCTGTTCCCTGCTCATACTGTGGCTTAGGTTTCACCAGTGAAGAATTCGGAGGCATGCTGCTCTTAAGCAAATGAGAAAACTGAAATCCTATGACAGAAAACCTTCCGGCAGTCCTTCCAGGTTAGAAACGGATTTCTGCGTTATTGGATACGCTGGGGTGGTGGGGAGGAGGTAGTCACCAGGACTCTTATCTCCTTGCACAGTGAAGTGTTCAACAAGAACAAGAAGGTGCTCTTGCTCTTCAAACCGCACCATGGACTATATGTCATTCACAGCCATGGCTCCCCGTGCTTCCAGGAGGACTAGAAATGGAACTTCAAAGGGATGTAGTGTTCTGTTTCCTTACTCCAGTGATGCCGACCCGTATCCATTAGGACCAAGGCCTGCTATTAAGCACAGCAAAAAGACAGCTTGCCTGCCACAGATTTTTCCCAATTTTTGTGCAATGAGAAGGTCTTAGGTCTCAGACACATTTTCAAGATACTAAGCATCACTTGAGCTGTGGTAATGGGCCACACATGGACACAGAGTCTAAGGGAGGATTTTGAATCATCTAAATTAACTTAACTTTCAACAACAGAAATTAGCTATGTTCAAAGTACGTTACCAGCTCAGGGACTAAGTGCTTGTGCACACCTATTTACCACAGGTCAGACAACATGATCAAATATACTATTCCCAAGACTGGTTGACACTCTTTGTCCTGATTTAATTATTTTACATGTGGTATTTATTTCATAAACTAACAAAAGTAAATCCAAATACACACTTAATGCTGACACTTTTATAGCAGTGCAATGGTATAACTTCTACTGGTTTAATATATTCTCTTCTGACCAGAGGGGACCTACTTCAGTCACTGCCCATCCTTCCACCTCTGCTAGAAGACATTAAGAGTGGGGCAGGTCATGCAACAGTCAAGTTCTGGTCCAAACAAGTCAGGCTAAATAAACGAGGAGCAAGCCCTAGGAAAAATGACCCAAGTTAAAAGGGCAAGGCTTGTTAATCACTTAACTGAACAGTGAAGACTAGTTAACTTAAGTGTGCTTGTTTGGACTTAGTTCAGGCAGTGACCACACACACAGTTCAGACAGCAGATGGGAAGGGAAGGAAAGGAATTAGATGCCTGTCATTGGGCCCTCAGTTTTCAAATTGAGGGGATGCAAAGGGAAGAGACTCCTTCAGCCAGTGTAACGACCTACCTTGGAAAGGGATTTCTGTGATAGCACCTTTCTTAACTGAGAGTAGCAGTGGCTCTACCTGCAACCTCTGCAGGTCACACTCCTTGCCCTGCAAGTCCTGCAGGCACCTCCCTGCAGTGGTCAGAGGCCAAGTGTGGGTCACTGGCTCCAGCTCCTTCAGCTGCTGCCTCCATTTTCACTCATGTGCCTCTTCTGCCCCGGCAGTATCACCTCCGAATTTGATTCAGGAAACAAAACAAGCCTGTACTACCTAAGAGAGACAACATGCCTCTCTCTCTGCTCACTGATTAGTACTTTTTAGCTGCTTCAACTCTCCCTTAAAACTTACAATTCAAGAAGTGGAGAAAAATAACTCTTCTCATTACCAATAACAGTCATGTGAAAAAAATACTTGTCTCACTAATTACGGGCATTGTGTTAGCAGTCCATTTGCTCTTGATCACCACTTCTTTTCAGTTACTTCTTGTACTGCTGCCTCATCCTGCTCAGCGAGTAGGACAGCAGCACAAGGGGATCCAGTACCTCTTGCTGCTCGGCTACTCCTGGTTTTTGCATAACCTTAGTGAGGCCTTTTCATCTCTTTCCCAGAGGATAATGAGGTATGGTGAGGGATAATACTAAAAGTCCAGTGACAGCAAGTCCTGCGTAATACTACTCTTTACAGACATAGCATATCCTAAAACAGGTGAGCCAGCAGTATTTTTCCATGGAGCTTTCTCTGTCCCAAAGAAAAAAGAAAGAAACCAATAAGCTAAATCTAGCAAGCCACTTAAATTGATATTATTTCCCTGGTCATCCAAAGGACTGAGTGAGGACAAGATACCTCTGTTCTTAAGAAATGAAGTTAGAATAACAGATGAGCTCAGCATCCAAACTGGAAAGAAAAAAAAATCTGACAATTCCAAACTGCTTTCTGTTCCTCTTGTTTGCCACCAGACAAACCTCATTAGAGCTGAATTTCTGCAGAGCATCAATGGAGCACTTGCAAAGTATGCATCTCCTTCAAGTGTCCAGAACAAACTATCTGGATCTGGAACTGGGGCCAGCTGTTTGTTAGAAAGCCAAGCTTCGGGCAGAACAACCTTCCAAGCTTCCACACTTGCTCCAATTTGCCGATTAAACATACAAAGCAAATAATAGGGAAGGGGAAGAAGGAGGCGGGGATCACAGTGTTGCTTTGCCAGAAAATGTCAAAACGAGCCAGAGACATGAGCCAGCAGAGCTACTTACACCACATTATAATACACAGAGCATTGCCTTCCTCCTGATCCTGATAGTAATTTGTCATTATACTGAAGCTTCATTGCATTTCTTTCCTTTAAGGGAGCCAGAAGTCTCATACACCACCCCCCATCTTTCAGTGAATGTGGTCAGGCTGCCTATCAAGACATTTCAAGGGAAAGCCAAGATCTGAGGCTTGGAAAGCCAACTGTTTGTCTGTGTGGAAACCAAATGGACACAACATAATGTGGAACAGTCTGTCCCAGCAAAGGGCTGTACTACTAATCTTCTCTGGTACCGGTTAAAAGCAGGAAAAGCTCCTGCTCTGGAAGCACAGCGAGATGTAGCTCCCAGCCAACTCAAGCAAGCAGTCAGGATGTCCTAGGATGCCTCTCCGAGTTTCAGTACCTGCCTTATATTAATACCTGCACCCAGAGGTAGGGAGCCACACACCAGGCAGACTATAGACACGTTTGTGTAAGACCTGTATTAGACACACCTTGGCCTCCAAATTTGTTTGTGCACCAAGAACACAGCAACTGGACACGACTTAAAAAAGAACAACACTGAAATCCTCTAATTTTATCCACCTCTCTGGCACTCTGAGAGACGTTTCTGGCTGGGGACTGTGACTTAGCCAGGTTGAGTGTCTTACAATGACAGCTCAGGTCTCTGTACAAGCTAACCGAACCTTATTGGCAAAGCCAGCTCAGGATCTCAGCCAGAGCTGGCCTGAAGGAAGGCTGCCCTCCCAAACCCTAACTCCCCCCTCCCACTTCTAACATATAACCTACCTTGAGCCAAGACCCCAGCAATGTGTGGGTTGTCCCTCTGCCCTATGGCTTAAATGCCCCATGCTTTTAGATGCAGAACTCAGCTCTATTTGCAACCCTGTCCTTCCTTTTCTAAGTTGTCCTTCCTTTTCTAAGTTGTCTGCCTTTTCAAGCATCCAGGTCCAAATGTAAGATTCCATAGTAGCGTGAGTTTGAGCCTATTTTGATCCCATCTTCACCTTGTAACACAAGTCACATAATCCAGCCTCTTTCCTTGCACTGTTATTGGTGGTCATACAGGGGGACCAGTCTAAGGAACCAGCACAGCTGAAAATAACCTACACCAAACAGAGAAAAAAAGAAGTTTCAGACAGATCAGTCTCCTGAACAGATTCACTGCACATTAATCAGAAAAGAGGGAAACATCTTTCCATGGGAGAGATGTAACAAAGCAGCATGGACCCAATATGGACAGCATGGACAGGCAGTGGCCAGGTGAGAAGTGAACCTGATCCTCGCTAAGCCCGGTAAGTACACCTGTGTCAGTCGATGGGTTGTAGCTTAACAGAATGGGGGCAGATGGTCAGAGGAGGAGAGTCCTAGGATGGCACCAGCAAGCTGTGTGTACCTGCAGCCAGCTCTGAGCTCCGCAGTACAGACATACATATTAATTGATCTCAGAGACGGCAACCAAAACCATCAGCAGTGACTCTGATTAATCTGTAATTTCCCTTGCTAGCTCCAAATGTGCCCTGTAAAACTGTTTGAGAGTCTTTCTTTGCATGAATTAGGAAATGCGTGTACTTTGCTTCATTCATATACTTCTTTAATTATCAGGTGCCCATCTTGTAGTTAGAAAGCCCTTAAAATACAGTTCATATCCCCCATTTACTAGAAGAAAAGCAGCAATCCTTACAAAGACATATTATCCTTACAAGACATATTATTCCAAGCCACCATCCTGTTTTACACTCTAGCAATGAAAAAATGTCACTGGTAATTTGGACTATTGTTGAATATACCAATAGATTTGTTTTGCACTCTGAAAGGGAAATCAGGTAATTGCTTTGGCAAGACTGCACACTGCTTATTGTACATGGTCATTGCAAAACCTCTAGCAAAAATTTATTTAAAAGTTTTCAGAGACTCTTAGTCCTATCCCCTTGCCCACAACATCCTCTGTTTTCCCACCCCAAAATCTCACAACTTTACTTTATCCCTGACTGCAAAATCAGCATAAAAAGTAAAACCTGACAGGAATTGAGGGAGCAGTTTTTAAGTAAAGTCGAAACAAATCTTAAAAGGATTCTGGTCATTTTAAAATATTTAGAGACTGCAACCACAAAATCAAAGTTTTGTGTTGCAGATACTTTTATATACTGGTCTAACTGAAAACAGCTTTGCGTAAAAATACAGTTTTGCAAGTCAGCCCACTTCCATAAAGAGAACTATCCCCTTAAGCTACTGCTAAAAGGTCATTTGGCCAGCAGGGACTTGCCCCCTTCTCTCATACACTCCCGTTAGCAGAATGGGAATGACCCAGCATCCCATAAACCTCTAAGCCCTTGAAATACCAGAGGCACCCAAGTCAAAGAGTAAGAAAAGCCATTAATTTGGCATTCATTTCCCTTTTTAGATCTTGGTGTGAGCCACTTCTGGACCTGGATCCTGCAAAGGCTCAAACACAGGTTTAGCTTTACACACTGCATGGGGTTCCATTTACTTCAACAATCGCAAACACTGGGAGGCCCAGGGACTTACAGACAAACTGGAAATCAGCCTCTGCTATCATTTTAAAAAGGATCCCATCTATCTGGAAAGCCCATTTGCATCTGGGGGGGGTTGGGGTTGTTAACCTATTACAGTTACATTACACCATGATTAGTCCTACTGAAAGAAAACAGCAGGAAGAAAAAAAAAAAAAAGCTCCCACTTCCTTTCCACTCCCAAGTTAGTTTATTATGTGTATTTGATGGCCCTTCATGAAGAGGCAGTAAGACCCTGAACCTGCGATGACCCCTGTTTCCACATAGAACATATGGACTTCAGTGCAGAGGTTTGCCTGGCCAGGGCTCTTTGTCAACTGAGACTCAAACATCCCTGAGCAAGCAGAAAAAACAAAACCATATTTTAATATTCCCCTTAAAAAAAAGAAAAATGTAAGTCTAGCAGATTTTGAATATTCTGTTTGTATGAGATACATCCTATCCTGTTGTTTTCCAACAGGACACATCCCTGTAGCTGCTTGATGCTCTGCAGGGTCTGCACTATTTATGTGTAAGGCATCATTCTGCAGCATCTTGAGCTGTGTTACTCAGCACCTCCAACTCTTTCTGAACTCTGCTGGAGTCGACGGTGCTCAGGCCCTGTCTGGACAGAACACAAAACTACTACTTTGATCTTATGTGCTGGAATTGTGATTAAATCTAATTTCATCAAATCCTCAAATTCTCCCAAAATGTGCAACTTCACTGAAAACAATACATGTAGAAGTCGCTACCATCATACATCCTACTGAAGATGAAGTTAATTTACAGAATCCAGCCTTTAAAATACAGGGGTTTCACAACAAACGTGTTGCTATAGCAACAGAGTAAGCTTATGTGAACTTCAGGCATTCATATTCATAGAAACTCCTGAAGCAAGACTGACTGTTGGCCATAACATCCCTACTCTTGCCAAGTTTCAAACAGCGCATGAATTATGCCAAAAATAAATGGGTGTGACTAATACAAGCACACAGAACACCAAGGGAAAAAGAAACACCCAAGCATTTGCCTCTAAGGCAACATTTGTTGATAGAAAAGATGGGCATTTGGAGAGCATGCCTTTTCCTTCCCTCTATCTTTTTGCTTTACTTGCACTTCATAAAAGCCCCATATGCACATTTGCCTCCCATAAATTGTACAACTGCTAGTAATCGCACATCTTTGCAGTCTATAGAACAAATCTTTTTTTAAAGACTTGCTCCCTTTGTACTCCCCTGGTATTTAAGGAGCACGTGCGCGCTGGAGGAGGAAAGTCAATCTGTTTTAACTCACAGCCTTCTCTCTCACAGAGCTGCAAGCAACTCTTTTTGCAGCCTCTGAAAAAAGCGTGCCCAGCCTTAGCCTGTGACAAGTTCTGCGACATCAAATCCATTGTCTCCTTCCCATCTCATCTCTGCAGCCCAGCCCAGCCTGCCCACTCTCATTTACCAAGGTCAGACTTTTCTAAGGGCCAGCCCTGCATTTAACGTGCTCTATCCAGATCCAGAAACATCCTGCTAATTACTGTGGTCACACTTCCTAATCCAACAAGCACCAAACTTCACAGTAGTCTCTCAAGTGGAATAGGTCACCTAGCTATCTGCTGCAGGTCATTCAGCTGGCACATTTTTCTTGATGAAAGATAGTTCTGCAAGGTAGCTGTTCCAACATGAACAGCAATCTAGACTAATTACATGTGATAGATACACCCACTCTGACTCATGAGATAGCACAGAAGGAAAGGGAGGGAGAGATGAAGGGGAAGAAGACGAAGAGAAACAGGAAGAGTGTGGTAAGTCCTTAACTCACCTAAGGAACAGAGGAAAGTTTCCACTCTTCCCTATGGAACAGAAAGGTTCTGCAAAATTTGGATTCCAATAATTTGTTCAAATCAAGATGTTACCCCTCTTTCTCTACCTGCCCCAGTTCCTCTTCCTAGGCTGTACACCAGCTCCATTTCCCACGACGATTCAAACAAAACCAACATTTCCTTAGAACTCAGTAACTTCTTCTAGGGTCTGATGAACTCTATAAAAACACATTATTCAAAACAAACACGAAGACAGTGGAAGCATCTCTCTGACTGTCATTTCACCCCTGTTCCCACAGATTATTTTACATTTTTTCACACTGCCCAAATCCTGATTTTTGCTTAATGACAGAATTATCCCAAACACATGCTGAGAGAAGAATGTGAGGACATGGGAGGGCTCATGAGACCAAGGTAGGCACCATGGAGCAGAGGTCTTGGAGTAGGAAAACATAAGGCCCATAGGATTAGCTTTAAAACTGATCTTGAAATTTAGTGGGGACAGAGAGGAAGGATTTATTCTTTGCATGTGTTGCCTCAACACGTTCTTAAATCGAGTGTTAGGCCCTGAACCCATGATCTTTCACAGTGTGTTTTGGACAGAATGGTGGCCTCCGACATGCATCCTGTCAGGCGTTACATCAACCTGCTTTCCCTCCTTTCTGAAGTGATGACATCCACAGAACTTCAGCTCAGCAACTAAGTGTGGACAGAGTTTTATCCAGGCCTTAAGAGAATCATCTCTCATCCCCCATGAGTTTATTTTATTGATATTTTTTATTTATCTTGACTGTAAATTGATTATTTATCTTGACTGTAAATTGATTTCAAGTGATTTGAATAGTGTTCATTCCAGAGACTGAAGAGAAACTCTTAGATAAAAATCAGCCAGGTCAACAACTGACTGCAAGAACTTGCCACCCCCTCAGAACAAAAGAGATGGCCCAATGGGATAGATTAAGTAAGATGCAACTTGTTGCAACATGGTTACTTCAGGAATGTTGCCACTTGGCTGGGTTTCCTTGCATGTGTCCTGTTCTTGGTGGAGGTTTTACTGATCTAGACATTAAGTTGCCTAACATAAGTTGAAAGTCACCTACCTATTGCTCGCTAATTATAGTACCTTCTGTTAGGATGGCTACAAGTGTTCCAAGAATAAAAAGCTGTGAAATACAGTATGTCCTTACAAATAAGGAGGATGAGAACGCAACTTGCTGATCCCTTCTGACAGTCCATTGACAAGTCCACTTGTGCATGATAGAGACGGCTGTTTCCAGTTCCCAGGAGCTGGGCCTGGAAGCTGTGAGATCTTGTGTGAAGTACCAAAACAACAGAAAAATAAGGGGGAGGCAAAGAAGGTGAGAAATCACACAAGCGACTGATGGTCCACAGATTATTTAAGAACAGCTGTGTTACCTGAACACTTGACCTTGCTTTGTCCTGAATTGTTTATAATGCTGGCATCAAGTCGCCACTTGCCAGGAAAATCGTACTGGGTTACTCACCATCACACGAGATGGGCCTGCCTCCAAATCAGTACAGATTCAACCAATGCTGCAAATTGCACGTATTCGTCAGCCTTTGCCAATTGACTGCCTATTTCCCAGCCGTGAGAGTTCTGGAAGTTTGCCCTCCAGCCTTGCTGCTAAGAGCACTCAACTGAACATAACAATGTCTCTTCTGAGCATGCCGGGGCACCAGCAGACACTGCAAAGCCAGGTCTGCACCTGAGGGCCTGCTCAGAGCTCTTAGAAAGGCTTACCTTGGCTAACACACACCGTCCTTCAATCAGACTCCACTCTCTCATATCAGGCTACAACAGCCAGAGGTGGGGCAAGGAACCAAGATGTGGTTTCACCCACTAGATTTTACACCACTGATCACAGTTGGTTTCTCCTTCATTTATGATAGAGGTCACTCCAATCTAACTGAGCCCTGTCACCTCATTCTGAAATGTTGGCTACGGATTTTGTCTTTTTGTTTCACAAACACATTTTGGTCTCAACGGATGGGTTCTTGAACTCCCATGGAGCGCTTTCACTCACGTCTGGTCACAGCATAGCACTGTAACACATGAATACATTTTTCTCTCAGAGTGTTAGCAAAGGGCTTCTGCAGGATGCAAACCTGTGCTCCCTCAGGCTTTAAACCATCCATTCTTTTAGCACTATAATGCCAGCACCCTGGGGGCAGCATGGACAACCCCTGGAAAGGACTAGCAACTAGGACTTGCTTTCATTTCTACCCGTGGAACATTTTTTATGCTCTCTACCCTGTGGCAGAAATGCTGAACTACTGGAAAGCAGAAGCAAATTCCTACAGCTTCATTCTAATAGTAGGCAAGGCTTTATTGGCACACCAAGTAGTGTCCATTGCCTTTAAATGGATTAACTCTGCTGTTTGGAGAAGTGTACAAGTGAGCCTTGGCAGAACAGGATTTAAGATTTCAGAGTGGTTGTCCTGTAATAGCAGTTCAGCTTCAAGAACTACAGGTGTTCCAGATGTGGGCCACCATGCTTAAATACCAGTTCGCAGAACTGCTCAGGACTTGTAGCTCCACCTTTCTTCAAGAGGTGTTATTAGTTGACTTCACTGGAAACCCAAGCTTTTGTCCCAGTCAAGATCCCTTTTCCATTTCTTCCCTCTAGAACATATATATATGTTACTTGTACCTATTTTAACCTATTGTACTTCTTACTCTTTTCTCCCAGAAAAATGTTGGCTGTTTCTAGCCTGCAGTTTTTTTGAGAAAAAGAAATATTCATTTCAGACCAAAAAAACGCATGCAAGTCAGTTTGCAAGTTTTATAGCCAGGAAGCCACTGTTCTGTGAACAAAGAAAGGGCAGTGTCCACAAAAATGCAGGACATTCTGGACACTGCCACCAAACTGCCCACCATCTACACACCTGTGTCAAGGCAGCCTATCTAAGCAAGCACAGTAGTCTTGGCCAGAAGCACTATCAGGCCTAACTACCCCTAGATGAGATGATAAGTTTGGGCTTGAGTGCCTCGAGGCTGTCCTTTGCTTGTAATACAGGCAATATCCAAAGGTCCTTTGATACTTTGCTCCCAGGTAAGTGCGCAAATACGTCTGGGAATTGAGGAGTCCTCAGCAAATTTGCCATGTCAGAAGTACGAGTGACAAAGGACATGCTATTGCTCAGGGCTTCCCGTTTTCTGGCTCACAGGATCCAAAACGCTGTTTACTTTTAGTAGAGACCACACTGACCTCACCATGAGCTAGCTGGGGCCAAAGAAGATGACTCCTACACACATTCGTGGATGTGAAACAGAACCACTGATACATGTTTGTAGATGAGCCCTATTATCCATACTAAAAGAGCTTCACTACTTCTAAAAGACAGAAAAGAAACTACATTCCTAAGTATTATTTTAAATAACTCCAGTGCTTTAAATAAGTGCACTAAATATCTAGTGAAGTGTCAGATTCAGCATGACTCTGCTCTTGGTAAATGAAGGCTTCAGTTTTCCTGGTAGTAAGATGGAGATCTGGTGCACAGAGATGAAAAACATTTCTCTCATTAATTTCAATGGGTCTGCCTGGAGACCCAAATCTTAAGCACATGCTTATGTACTTGATTGAACACAGAAAGGACTTAAGCACATGTTTAAGTGTTTTGATGAGTGTTGCCATATGAATTTCAACATGGATTTACAGATCTATGGCTTGACTGACAGACTCAACCCTTTCAAACATATATTATCTAATTAGTGCCTGAAGGGAAAGGCCTAGATATAGAACATTTGTCTTCTAGCACACAACTCGCACAACATTTCATGATGTCTTGACACTTATTAATTGCATTCAGTTTGGATATAAACACTGTCACATGATCCTTAACCAAGAATTGGCTGAAATACCATAAACAGAGGATTACGAGCAGAGTGGGGAGGATGTATCTCAGGGGATGGCATGGGGAATTTTGGTTGAGTCCAGTCTTGTCCTCAAACAATAAGGAAAACAGAATTGAAAACAAGCCAGAGTGTGCAGATGGTAGAAAACAGACATAAGAGGAGCTAGAAAAATAGTACCTAGAAATGAAGGAAAGGGAAAGGGAAAGGGAAAGGGAAAGGGAAAGGGAAAGGGAAAGGGAAAGGGAAAGGGAAAGGGAAAGGGAAAGGGAAAGGGAAAGGGAAAGGAAAGGAAAGCTTGTCATGACATCTGGGAAATTCCTTCCTTGCTCAAGCCATCAGAGCCTGGGACCAGGATGTGACCGCCACCAATAGGCAGTGGAAAAAGTGGATGGCACAGAAGCATCCCTGGATTTTAGAGTCTCCTACAAGCATGTAGGACATTGCACGTGTTCATAAAAGCATGGAAGCTCCTATGAGACTGCAGGACGAGAGCCTAAACTTGCAATGGAAACCAAGAGAAGGACTGCAAACTCTGCTACCCTTTTTCTGAATGGCATATGCTCTACCCTTCAGCTAAGAGAAAGCAAAATGCTGGAGCCTGTATTCTGTGTTTGTAGAGCTGCAAGAAGTTAGCCCAAAGACATTTTTCACATTAGTTTGGCATTTGCTAAAAGCCACTACAGTTGCATTTATAGCATATCATTTTTCACATGACCAGAAGACTTATTTTCATCTTCCTGTCAATTAATTCATTTATCATTAGGACTTTTCCTTTAAGTAGAAGTGTTCTCTCATAACTTTCATACCATTGTAAATTTTTACCATGTGGGGGAATCAAGTAAAATTCATCAGAGCTTTCAATCAATGTGACATAAATATAGATATAGAGAGAGATATATGAAGAAAGTGCAGCAACGGTATTAAATTTCAGAGCAAAATCATTTATTCTGCCAAACAATGAAGCTGCTATCTAGAAACAAGACTGATTATTCATAATACTACCCACTGCTATTACCAGAACTCTTTACAGCCCCCGATAAGCTTTTATCCAACATGTTTAACATGTCAAAGTCAATTTGCCTTTCCACATGTATATTTCATAAGGTTACTTAAGTATACAATCAGACACCCAAGTATTAAATAGAGTATACATTTGTTTGTATTTATTTAATATTGCCCTAGCTCTTGTCAACTTTAAAAGAACACATATCTTAGAAATAGCTGAGGTTTCTTTAGGAAAAGATCTGCCATGAAAAATCATGTTTTTTCTAAACAGCTCAACAGTAGAGGGCTGCTATTTTAAAGTAAGAAGAAAGATTGTGTAATTATATATCTTGATAGTTACATATTGCAATATACAGTATAATTTACATAGCTAGAGTAACAAAGGACGAGGATATCCCCTAACAAACACCCAGCAATGGCGAACTCCAGATAACATGAGAAATAAGGGGGAAACCAGGGAGCACACAGCAGACAAACTGACCACATAGATTCAGTTCAGAGCCACCAGGCCCCCTGACCCCTACAAGGGCACCAGTCCCAAGCCAGCTCCTGGAAGCAGGGACAACACACTGTCCAGGTGGGGCTACGATAACTCAAGTAAACCCACAGTACACAGACATAGACCAGGTCCAGCACGGTCGATGCTGAATCAGACTGAAAGGCCCCACTGACAGCGGGCCAGGCTGTCTCTGCCTGTGCTCCCACCTCTAGAGGCACTCAGATCTAGCACCAAACTAACTGCTCAAGGGCTGCTGAAGGGCAATGCCACCACTACTGGCATTAAACTGCTCCTGAAAGACACAACTGTTCTCACTTACCCCTGCACCTGGGCCAACACACCCTGTCTTTGCACTGATCGAGCTCAGGTCACCCCACATCCATAGCCCATGTATAACTCATGATCCACAGAGCCACTCACAGAACCCTGACAAGTTCTGCACATAGCTTCATCTGCCCAAGGAGCACCACACTTCCACCCAGAGAAGCTGCGGGGATAACACCCACTGCTTCCTCCTCACATCCCCCCTGCCCGCCACCAAGCCCATCCTCATCAGCTCCCAAAACAGCCAGTGGAGTTAACAACAGCTCACTCACCCTTCAGAGAGCAGCTGCTGCTGCCTGGTACCCTCAAGATCCCGCTGCACCTCAAACACAGGGCTCCATCTCAAGAACCCCCCCTTCCCACAAGGGCACAGCTCTCCCACTCCACTCCAAGTATCTTTCTATAGCCCAGCCTCCTCAGGCTGCAAAGGACTCCTAGACCGACTGAGAGCCTTTTAATGCTCCTCTGCCAGGTGAGGGGGAGAATGTGCCTCCCCCAACTTCGCGTAGCCTCTGGAGGACAGAGAAATTGTCTTGTCCCCGCTGGGGAACTCGAGGCAAGCAGCTTGAGCGTCACCCTTGCTGGCTGTCAGCACCAAACCTCTGCCTCTCTTACATGAGCACAGTAAGTCAGGAGCAGCTGTGCAGGCCATAAGCAGATCAGCTCCTCACACACAAAAAGCCCGTCTGAAGTGCCCAGCACCGATGAGCTCTGAAGCCGATTTCCACACAGTACTAGCAGGGTTCCCTCTTAGATGAAGCACCTTCACAGCCAAAAATGAAAGCCTGAGGAAAGCTTATTATCCATGAAATGCAGGCTTACCAAAAAAATACAAAACCCCTCAGGATTTTGAATTTAGCTTACCTTGGAGCATCCCTGCTAGTTTAATGGAAAGACACATAAGCATGCAAACCCTGAAGTACAGGTTAAGAACAGCTAGCTGAAACCTGGGGCCTAGTTTTCTTCCATTTCACATTTCTGAAACAAGCCCGTTTGGAGCCAGGATGTTCCTCTGCTTTCCTATCACCAAATCACGAGCAAAATCTGAACTATTCCTGGTAAAAAACTTCTGGAACATTCAGCTTTAAAATAGATGCACTCCTCCTTCACACTGTACACTGCATTTACCTGACGGCACAAGAGAATGACAAAATGCAATGTTTTCCTGTGTTCACTTGTGTTCTTCCAGATAAATACAGAAAATACTGAAGCTTTCCCCCTAAGTTACTTTGGAAAAGCTCCTGCAGTCATTCTTGCAGTCTACTGAGCAATTCCTCTAATAAATGCAACACCCAGAAAGCCTGAGTTCGTGTCACAGAGACGCATCCTTACAGCTGAGAATCATTTTCAGGCTTTGAATCCAGCTAAAAAGAGATGCATTAGCAAATGCAGACAAGGCATTACTATTTCCTTTTGAAGGAGGTCTGACTAGCACACATCATGAACGCTTAGACCCCAGCATGATATAAATAAATAGCCATGATTGTTTCATTATTATTATTATTTGGAGCATCGGGCAAGATTTTTCCATTTGAGATTTAAAGGAAAGAAACCGCACTTTTCCTCATCTATAGCACAGACCTTGGACAGCGCTGGCAACAATTAAAATGGGGTAAAAAAGCTTCCCAAATACCTTGGTATTGTCTGGATGACCACTGAATTTTAATAACAACTTCAATGAATTAAGACAGAAAAATACCAGAATTATAACAAAAGTGCTATTGCATTGGCAGGCTAGTGGGGGGAAAAAAAAAAAAAAGGATTCATCTGTTGGTCAGCAATAAAAATCAAAATAACTACAAGTAGCCTCAGGGCTAGATTCTGCTCTTATTTACACCATCCAGGTAATTCCATTTATTGCAGTGGGATTACTCCAGGCAGATATTGTGGTTATGCAGCTGTTGAACACCTCGTGCAGAAGGAGACTTTGGCTCTGTGCATTTACACTTTCTATCAGGCCCATATCCCCAAGCTGCTATAATGAAATGTTAAATAAATAAAGTAAAATAAAAAATAGGGACTTCTGGCTCAGTCTTTAACTCTGCCCTCTTGCACAAGGTTCCAGCTCATCTACCAAGTTAGTATTGTGCCTGGCAGGCAAAGGAAAGTATAAGGGGTAAAGAGCTCATTTCTCCACTACTCATTCCTATTATTGTTAGCTGGAGTCAAGAATAAAGGGATTCAGAGTGAAGATGTCAGAAAAAAAGATCAAATAACTTGAACAGGCAATAACAGCACATTGACTAGCTATAGCAGCTGGATTACAGGTAGTAGTTCCTCCAAAGAATAGCTGGCATAGGAAACAATTTTCGGGGTGAAACATGGGACGCTGCTCAGGAAAGCAAGAGAAGATACAGCCTTTGAATGAATTCTCCACTGCAGCAACCCTAAAATAAGATATCCTCCTAGAAGGACAAAGATAGACTTCATATTTTCACATGCCTTTATGTTTCCTTATGCTCCCTTACGTTTCTCAGTCACTGTGGAAGAAGTGTCAGCTGAGGATGTATCACTGGAAGGAAAGCGAGTTATATGGCTGGGGATCTACCCCTGCAAAGGGTCTTTCTGTCACACTACACATTAAGACAATGTCAGTGGTTGAGGCCAATGCACCAGGAAACGTTTGTGCACGTCAGTAGTTCAAAATAGTGTGAGCAGGAATAACAATAGAAATTCACTCACTTGGCACTAGCTCAGGCAGCAGTGTCTTCATGTAGGTGGATGTTTTTTCCTGACCTTTCTCAGTTGTGGCCCGCAGGTGGAGCACACTAAAAGAGATGTATTGCCTCCTCAGATCCCTCCGGCTCCTAAGTAGATTCTTGTGACCTTGGCACAGTAAACTATGAAACAAATGATCTGCAATATAAAATGACTCCCAACCAAACTGATTCAATTTCACAGGTCTTTAAGGACCAAACACTTAAGGACAAGATTTCAAGAGAATGTATGCAGATGCTTTTAATTAGACGCAGAAAGAAGTGCTTTGCTGAATAAAAAGCTAATGTGCAGCTGTGAAAGGTTGGCTTATTAAGTGTAAGATTTCTCACATATCTGGAATAATATACCTGCTTAAGTTTGAGATCAATAACTGGTTTGTACCTACGCTACCCACAGAAGGCCATGCAACCACGTATGTGTCTTGTCTGTACTGAAGCTGCAGAAAAGTCTCAGGCAAACAACTTAGCAGAGAGAAAACTGTGTTTCATTGCGCAATGCGATTACATTTTTCTTTACAAAACACTGTGGCTTGATGGTAGGGTATCAGCACAGAGGAGTTATCTGTACTTGGTGACTAATTCACCTTTGGAAGATATTGCTCCTACAGCTGCTAACAGACTCAGACAGGAGTCCTGCCCCTGAAATCTTTTCCCATCAATCTCAATCACTCTGAAAGGCTCAGCCACCAAAGGTTCCCAAGTCAGCTGGCACAAAAATGTCCAGACCCTGCCAATATTTTGTGATCCACTTACTGTAAACACACAGCTAATGAATGTTCATTCCCTTGATGATTCTTTTGGAAAGTGGAAACATGTCTAAGAGTGTTTAGGAGGTATGTAGTACTCAAAAAAATTGATTAATATTGTGACACATCTTAAAACAGAGGCACCAATGCCTTCAGCCAAATAAATAATGCTAATCTTGTATAAAGACATGAGTTATCTCAGGAGCCTCAATATATTAATTACATTATCAGTGAACATTGCACACCGTGACCCCATAGCTTGGGAAAGGACGGGAACAAGACTAATGCAGATGAAAATTGTTAGTTGTTATGGAAACATTTGCATAACTGTGATGGCGGTGTTGTGTCAGTCTGTGGATTACATATTTCCACCATCAGCAATGGCCATTGCTAATCCATAATGTCCACTTAGCAGGATCTGAGACTGTGCAGCTCTTCCAGCAAACAGGATATCCCAGCTCAGGGAGAAATGCTCACCTGCAAGTGAAATGTGATGCACCAAGGCTGCTGCCCACCCTCGCACTGAGCTAAGCTGGAACTTGGCAACGTGCTACCAACAGCCTACGGGAAGACTCAAATCCTTACTTGCCTTAACACCCAGAGGGACTGCTCTTCTAAATAGCTGGGCACAAGATAAAAATTGTTGTATAAATGCACTCGCGTGCACACAGACGTGCTTACAGTCAAACAGAAAGTTGAAAATAATGTTTTAACAACATTGTGCTGAGAACCACCACTACAAAAAAAAAAAATATTTGACTCAAGTTCCTTTCCACTACAAACCCCCACAGGCAGACGGTGGGACCCTTTGAACACAGTAAGAATTTGGCAATACGAAGTAACTTGCAGATGCTGGCATAGACACAGCATATCTCCTGTAAGGCTGTATTCACTGACTGCCATTTTAGAAAGCTTCGAGGCATCAAGGAAGTTGAATGCAATCTTCCGGTCCTCTCAGTCCTTCCACAGTGTCTTCCTAGCAGGAGAATAGGAAACCGGCCTCTGTGTGTGATCATGTTGCCATCTAGTGACCGCAACCTAGAGAATCCTCAAGCCCTGACACTCCTACACAAGCACAATGTTGTGCGTGAAGGAACAGCGTCCTGTATAACTGAGGCCTCAGGGAAAGTCTAAGCTGTTGGCAAGATATACACGATTATGTCTCCTAAAGTTGCAAGGCTCACTTAAGCAGAAACAGTAAGTCCCTTGAGTAGGGTGATAAGGCACTGAAAGCTCAGAGGTTGTAGCTCTTCCAGAATCATTTTTGTGCCACCCTTCAGCTCTAGGGCCAACACAGTGGTTCCCTTTCCTGAATTCACACGGAGAGTTGGCAAGACCGATCACAACAGTTGGTTGTGGCCAGCTGGTCTCTGCCATTCCTGTGAGATTTGCTCAACTCCTCCTGTTAAGCACAAAAAAGGAAAGAACATCCCTGCGTAGGTACAGAACAGTACAAGGCCTCCTCTACTGCGCACTGCACCTGGATTCAAAGGCAGATTTTCTGGAATGGGGAAAATGCAGTTATTTTATTCAGTCCAAAAGATGTAGGCACCCAGCACCCGTTTTCAAATGGTCAAGATGTGTAGGCAAATAAAATCTGGGAAGTCCACACACAGGCACTTCTGAAATTCAATCCTCACTGCTCTTTAGACATCTTTTGCCAAACCAGGCCCAGAATACTCAATCTCCATCAAAGCTCTGTGAGTGTTTTTCAAATGTGTAATTATGGCAGCACACTTCTTGTTTTGCAATTGGAGAAGGCAAACATGTATACATACCTTTCATAAATACGTATGTGCTTAAACCATTAATATGCAGATAACTGTACATATCTCTGTGTGTATAAATAACGCACAAATATTATTTTTTCCCTATATTCACTTTGCTACAAAGTTAGTTGTAGACAACTGGCCAAAGACATAGAGATGCACTTATATGTGGCTTTCTGTTGTACCTCTTGTGAGTTTTTCACCCTGACATTACCATCTCAAAGTCTCTGTATCCTCAAAATTACCTCTCCCACAATACCAGATTTTGTGGACTTTCTCTTTCTTCTTCCCCTTGTTGAAAGAAGGACACCTGTTTCTGTCTTAACAGAGTCACATGTCAACCTGGATCAGTATCATCTTGTTGGTTCTGTCCATAAACATACACACACATACACAGAGTACCAAAGACAGCTCATGTGTTTTCTTCCTATTATTCTCTGCATTATCTTTCTTTTGCTTTGGGATCTGAAAAGCCACTGATTTGTTTTTACTGAAATATAAATAAATTTTAGGCCATATATTCCCTGATCAAATACAGAAAATGAAAGGCTAATTTCAGCGTTCTTTTCTCCTTAAACGGTTATAGAAGTCTCAGTGTGGTTTCCTGAGAGATATGATACAGACAAGAATTGCTAGCAGATATAATTTACTGGCTCCAATTTATTAGAGATCAAAGAATGGGGAAAATAGGCCTCATCTTTTTTGTTCTTCTTGGCAGTGGAACTTTTAGATCACTTAAAAAACCGAAAGGCGAGAGGAAAAGTAACGACATGAGGCTATACAATTGCACCGGGGAGAAAATCATGACCACACTGAAATACCTACGGGACATAAAGATTGATTCCAAAAACCTTCATAATAATTAGACGCATAAACTAAGTCAGATGCAGATTGCCAAGCACCATGGCCCTTATCCTCAACAGCCATAAATCAATCTTGAGGTAGCCATGCCAGTGTGAAATAGCTGAAGATTTATTCCCTCCACTGTGGTGATGCTCTAAGGTTTGGGGTGGGGTGGGATAGTTGCAGTGGAATATGGAGGAGAGCATGCAGCTACACACTTCCCTGCCTGGGAAATAAGGGAATTGCATTTCTTAAAACCTTTTCCATCAAAACTCACTAGCTGATTAAACCAACCTCTGCCACTCCTGTGAGGTTGGCTCAGCTTTTTCTATTAAGCACGAAGAAGGAAAAAACATGAAGCAGAATGAAGGATGGCCACGTGCACGATTGTTATTTTTGCTCTATTATGCTATATATGATTATTCATATAGCCAATTTTTTTCCCAAAAATGACTCACTAGCTGAGACTAGAGGCTGAAATTTTGTTCCATTCTCTCCTGTGGTAACTTATATTCCTCAGGCAATTCCTGAAAATCAGGTTTTCTTTTTGTCTTTAGCAAAGTGCTCCCTTTCCAGAGAGACCACCCAGAAAAAAACAGGCAGTTCCACCGTTTCATATTCTTTGAGGAGCAGAATGCTAAGTTCAAGCCCCATATTCAGCCAGCCACCAAGGAGTTAATGTGTTGAGCAGCTACTTCATGTTCTGCTGCTATGTAAGTATTGATTAGCAGTGGTTGGAATAAAAGACTACAGCTCAAGGAAGGAGGAGCATTCTCAGAAACAGCAGTCTGGCAAGAAGCTGTCAAGGGAATAGATCCAGAACCCCCAAGAAGAATGAGACGGACTGACTGGGAACAATTAAGGAAATTCATTCCATTCTCTATGAAGGGGAGAAAAGAGCATCCTTCTGAAGTTGTGGGGTCCCTGAAAATCGCCATTAATAAAGGATACAGAAGACACTAAAAGACCAATAGACTGGACCATTCATAGTCTCTTGGAGGATCACAGCAAACCCCCTCACAAGAAAACAGTGGAAAGTCTTCGGCAGAATTATCTCCCTATCAAATGTGCTAATTATGCCAACAGTGCTTCTAGAGCAGGTTTCACCCCACTGCAGACCAGACGGCTACTGGATCCTTGTTTTGGGGGTCACTGAAAAGAGGGCACAATGGTTGTCTATCATCACCTAGCTATGCAAAATCTCAAACAGAAAAGCCCAACTAGTGACCATTCTCTCTACTCAACCATTATTCTGCCCAGAAGCTGCACTATGTTGTTAAAGAAAGCTATCCCAAAACGTTAAGAGCCCATCCCCGAGCCCATTAGTTCTTTGATTACCTTATTGACAGTGCTACTAATTAGCAATGAATACGGAGAGATGTATGATTGAACTGGCTGATTGACTGACATTATCAGCTCCTTTTTTGCAGACACTTGAACAACCCCCAGTCTCTGATTCTTACCCAATTCTAGCTTGGAGAGCAGACAGCAGTAGTCATCTTGGAGAAAGACAGAGGATGCTAGAGTTCAGGAATAATCTGTTCTCTGTCCTTGTATTGGAACTTCACTTTCATTCCATCAGGTTTTGTATCTTTTTCAAAAAACACACTGAGGATAAACTATTATGAAAATGGTTATCTTAATTAGGCAGACTAAGGATTTCTTCTCTCTGTCTCTTGCCAAGTTTTGATCCCAATGTAATCCAGCAGCAACGAGTTCTGCAGACTGATTCCACGTTATGTGAAGATCCATTCCCATGGTGCAGCTGTGACCCCTTCTAGCAATCAGCAGCTTTGAAGTTTTTCTGTCACAGTGAGCATGCCTCTGTGGCTATCTCTGCTCCTTTCTTTCTTCTATGGAACCTCAGAGAACAAGGGCATGTTCCTGGCTTGACCTATGTCACAGGATGACAGGCACGATACAAAAACAGCCCCCCTGCAAATCAGTTTATTAAAACTATTAAATGGTCAGCAAGGAGCGAGTCTTCTTAAAGATCAGAGAACCAGCTGGACCACCTCGCAAGCTGGAGTGAGGGCAGGTTACAGATGAGGCTAATCAGCGCGCTCTCTCAGAAAACAGGAGCGAACAGGGGACTGAGCCATGAAAGTGTGACAGAGACATATGAAAGGAGGATGCGATGTGCAGGGACTCACAAGATACGAGTCCCTTTGCTACTGCAGAGGATGTGCCAGAAAGTTATATTCCACATATGATGGAACAAGGCGAAAATTCCTGCCATCATTCCTACACCATTCCTTATCTGGGGAACTTCATCACATGCCATCTCCTTGATCCTTCTAAGGCAAACGAATCTGTTTGTGCCGCTTTGACTGAAAGTGTATTACATTTCTTCAGGCAGTTAGAAACCTTTCTTTTTCATAGCTAGCATGGTCATTGGATTTGCGAACAAGAAGATAAAAAACATTAACTCTGTCCCAGGTTGTTAGTTGTTTTCTGGGAGCTAAGGTCTTTTCTGAGCGCTCTGCCCACAGGTGTGAGACAGCAAGCAAGGGGGGCACGGGTGAGGCAGACCTTAACTGACATTCAGACTGATCAATAACAATATTCCATGCCATTAGTGTAATGATTCATACTCAAGGAGAATCAAGTTTTCTGGCTATGGAGATGGAGACAGAGACCCATTTCAGTTCCACTCTATTTTGGTGGAGTTCCATTTGAGAGCTCTTTTAGTTCAGCCTTTTGCCATCCTGCCATTTTGCAGAGGCCTCTGGGCCTTTCTGCCTTTTTCCATCTCCAGGATCGGCCGTTTGGGACCAGGGTGCTGCTTCCTGGGACTGGCCGCTCAGCAGAGTTCGTGAGGAATTGCATTGACTATCTTTTACCTTATATTGTATTTTCCATTTTATATATATTAGTAATAGTAGTGTATTAGTATTATTTTGTTAAACTGTGTTTATCTCAATCCACAGGTTTCTTCAATTCTCTTCCCTATTTGGGGGATGGGGGGAGTGAGCGAGCAGCTATTATGGTTGTGACTGCTGTTATAGCTCGGGTTAAACTGCGACACTGTTCTACAGCAGTGACTTCCTGCTGGTACACAGGGACTAGACATGCTGAATGTACCGTATGACCTCAGCACTTTCATCAAGTACTTTCGTGACTACATCCCTCTTTTGAGGACAAAAACAAGAGCAAAGCTTGTGACTTGCATCCTGTCGGTCAACACGTATTCTCAGATTCCCCTGAACGTAACATGCCTTGGGTAAAGCAAAAAGATAATCTTAGTTTCCCAGACTAATATTCTCAGCCCTGCTGTGGAAAAGCCAGGCAAATCCATGGCCTGACTTTCAGAGCTGTCACAGAATCACATAATGGTTGAGGTTGGAAGGGATCTGTGGAGGTCATCTTGTCCAATCCCTGCACAAATAGGGTCACCTGGAGCAGGCTGCCCAGGGCCATCAGCCTTAGAATCATAGAATCATTTCAGTTGGAAGAGACCCTCAAGATCATCGACTTCAACTGTAACCTAACTTTGGCACTAAACCATGTCCCTAAGAGCTTTGTCTATACACCTTTTAAACATCTCCAGGGATGGTGACTCCACCACTTCCCTGGGCAGCCTGTTCCAATGCCTGACAACCCCTTCCATGAAGAAATTTTTCTTAATATCCAATATAAACCTCCCCTGGTGCAACTTGAGGCCATTTTCTCTCGTCCTATCACTTGCTACTTGGGAGAAGAGATCAACACTTTTTATATTACAACCTCCTTTCAGGCAGTTGTAGACAGTGATAACGTCTCCACTCAGCCTCCTTTTCTCCAGGCTAAACAGCCTTGCTCCTGTTGTTTTAACTGGGAAGTACTGGTGCTTATAAGACCTGCGCACAACAGATCTCCCTCCTCAGGCATGTGTTTTATTGTGTACCAATATATAGATGAGGAAAGCAAGTGATAATATTTCACAGGAATTAGTTCTATTTGGAACGGAGATGGATTCTGACACAAAAGACTTTGTAAAGCAGCTATTTCCACATACACAAACAAACAGTTTAAAATATTTATGTGCAGGATTAATTCATAGGCTGTAAAACTCTGATTGCAATCTTATATCAGAATGAGACATCTGCTTATTTTTCCATCTTAGTAAACCCAAAATAAATAGAATAGCAAAACTGTACATACCGCCCGCTCCCCTGAAAGAAAATATATGTTGCTATCTCAACACCAAAACAAACAGAAAATATTTGCAAATTAATTAATTTACTGAAATTATTATAGAACCAAATGGAAACATTCATTTAAAAATAAGGCTTCTTACGCTGTGAAATAATTCAGTAATGAGAAATCCTATTATTCTATTTGAAAGGTCTTGAAGTGCTTTGTAAGTGACCTTAGAGTGGGAAAGCCAACGCCTTACAAGGTTTTATCCAAGGTCCTTTCACTACTCAGTAGCGGAAAGAGGAAAATAAACAAGGTTTCCTAATCCTCGGTCCAGTGTCAGCTTCCCTTAGCCTTACCTCTATCATGAGAAGGACTGGAACAGCAGTTGATAACTCCTGTTTACTCATGAGCCTTCACATCGTGGTTTCGTCCAAATCCATGTGGAGACCTGGTGGGATGTAACAACACTGGAGGACACTCTGCCACAAACGAGTCTTCCTTATGCAACTAAAGACACTAAGATGTAACACTGATCCGCTTCTGCAGGAAGAAAAGCTAGTGCAACTTCATACTACATTTTAGTGAAACGACCTCATTTGGAAATGCTGGGGAAAGGCTTTGAACATCTTACTCCCCGTTGAGTAACTTCAGAGAGCTGTTTCTCCCTCCCTAACAGGAGCCTCATTGCAGTCACTCATTTCTTCACAGAAAGGGTTGTTGGGCATTGGAACAGGCTGCCCAGGGAAGTGGTGGAGTCACCATCCCTGGAGGGGTTTAAAAAACACATAAATGAGGCTCTTGGGGACATGGGTTAGTGCCAGATTTAGGTTATGGTTGGAATCGATGATCTTAAGGGCCTCTTCCAACCAAAATTATTCTACAATTAATTTGCGACCTCTTTCTTTTCTTCCACTGCATCACAGGTAAAACGAGAACACGTCAGAGCTGCCACTCCTGAGGCTGTAATTCTGCCCACCCGCGATGCCGTGCCCGCCCCAGCCAGATTCCCACTCCCTTCCCTTTACAGACACAGCCATCTTCAGAAATATTAAACTATGTGGCGGGCCCAGCACAACGCATGGTGACATGTTTGGATATTAGGAAACATTTCTTCACAGAAAGGGCTGTGAAGCACTGGAACAGGCTGCCCAGGGAAGTGGTGGAGTCACCATCCCCGGCGGGGTTTAAAAGACACATAGATGAGGGTCTTAGGGACATGGGTTAGTGCTAGGGTTAGGTTATGGTTGGAATCGATGATCCTAAGGGACTCTTCCAACCAAAATGACGCTGTGATTCTATGTGCCAGCTGCCCGGCCTCTCCCTCAGGCAGGAGCAGCGAGGCCCAGACACCCTCAGGTAAGGACGACCCGGCTGAGGAAATCACCTCCCCCAGCCGCTCAGAGTTACCTCTTCCAGACGAGCAGAGCAGCGGGCCACCGCAGAAAACCCTTCAAGCAGGGGCAGGGGCGGGTGGCACC
>VWYH01006851.1:109816-140837 GCA_013399365.1 Pampusana beccarii | reverse complement strand
CTTCCAACTCAGGACATTCTGTGATTCCTGCAGAGCTCTGGCTTCCTACCATGGCCCTCTGTGCACCCAGGGCATGGGAGGCTCCCGCTCTGGGAGGCTGTTCAGGGCCTCGCTCCTCTGCTTTACAACACTCTTCCTTTCCATGGCCAGTTCATTCTGCTCTGCTCTTGTGACACCACTGGCTTGTAGTCTCAATTTATTTTTCACTGTGTCTTCTGAGCAGTGAAAAAAACCCAAATCCAGCAGGATACCTGCTATCTCCTGTTACTAGGAACGTGCAGCAACATCCTATGGTGACTCAGTGTTAAGGTAAAGGTACCATCTTTACTAAATCCCCCCATCTGGACCTAGCATTCTTCCAGAAATTGCTAAATGCAATGACTTGATCCTAAAGCATGTCTCTTGCAGGGCTCAGCAGCCTCCACTCCTGCTCAATTGGCTCCTGGAAGGCAGTTACACATTAGGACTAAAAGACCTGGCTGGGATGCAAACAGCTGCTCAGCTGGAAGAGGAATCTACCTCCCACTTAATTGCCAGCTCCTGCCTGCTAGAGGGTTACCACCTTCCTGACTCTGTACATGGGATCACCTTACTTAAGTTCTTCCTAATTCACTTCAGGCACAATCAGAGGGGCTGGCTCTAACAGTCTGAATTGGTAGGCTGAGCTCAGCCAGCAGATTTTCCTTGAAGCCTGTGACGGATGCTAGACCAACAACTCCATCAAAGTGACAGCAGTATTGTCTTTCCGTAGGTCCAGCCAGATGGAGAAGAGAATGGGTGTCCTTCTGGGCTGTCACTCTCCGGTTGTTTCCCAAGCTAAATGACCCTTTTCAAATGTATTAATTATAGCACAAACAGAATCACAGAATGGTTGTGGTTGGAAGGGACCTCTGAAGATCATCCAGTCCAACCCAGCTGCTAAAGCAGGTTCACCAGAGCAGATCACACAGGAATGTGTCCAGGTGGGTTTGAATGTCTCCAGAGAAGGAGGCTCCACAACCTCTCTGGGCAGCCTGGTCCAGTGCTCTGGCATCTCAAAGTAAAGAAGTTTCTCCTCATATTGAAAAGGAACCTCCTGTGCTTCAGTCTGTGCCCATTGCCCCTCATCCTGTCGTTGGGCACCACTGAAAAGAGTCTGGTCCATCCTCTTGACAACCACCCTTGAGATATTTATAAGCATAAATAAGGTCCCCTGTCAGCTTTCTCTTCTCCAGACTGAACAGACCCAGCTCTCTCAGTCTCTCCTCATAAGAAAGGTGTCCTTTCGCTAAACCAGCCTTTCACTAAAGATGTTTTGGTGATCCTGGAAGAGGCCTCCTACCCCTGCCATACATAACATCTAGATCCAGCCCAGACCACACGTGTTACTACTCCAGTTCTGAGTCCCAAAGGCTCACACACGTGTGACGACAAGTGTGGGGGAGATGGGAAGAAAGGTCACCCGCAGCAGCCTCTGAGCAATCCAGTAACGATGGTGTGTACGTAAATGACGTAGGAGGGTTCAGAACAGGAATCTGCTCTCAGAAAATATTTGCCCTCTGTGACACAAGGAGTCCTGCTGATGTCAATGAAACAGGAGTGGCAAGTCCTGGTCCTCAGGAAGGACTCAGATTTCCCCTTTTTTAATATATTCACAGGGTTATTACGAACATCTGGAAAACAATTTTTTCCTTAACGATTGACAAGATTTTGGCCATTTCCTTTCAGACAGCTGGCTTAGAGTAGTCAGACACAGACCCTAGGGTTTAGATTCACTCTTTTTTTCGTACACAGCTTCTTCCACACAAGAACCACACAAACTTTCTGCTTACGCGTACTTGTATTCACCGGCAAATGTAACTGCTGGGGGAGAAGTTTTCCCTGAGACTGCATTTAAATCCAAGAATCCCCCTTCCTTTTCAAGACCGTGCTCATTATTACAAGACAGATGCAACAGTACTAGTTTCGTACGACTCAGTGTTTGTTTAGTACCTCTGGAAATGAAGATTTAACACTCCTATGCATGAAGTTAGAAGAGTAACATAGCAATTCAATGCACAACAAGGAGATAATTAAACCTGGTGCACAGGAGAATCATTTCTAATTGATTCCCTGGTTCAGATTTTGCTGGCAACCATTGGAAGTGAAGATTAAAAGAGTTTAACAGCTTCCATTTTCAAAAAGTGATTTTTGAGAGGGGAATATCGCGCTCCATTAAGAATTTCATTGGAGCTGCCATGAATTATGTTCTAAAAAAGACAAACTTCATCACTGTCTTTGTTTACATTGGTTCTGCAGATCCAAGTGCATTCTAGGGGAGGTTATTTTTTGTTACCATGGTAAAAATGATTTTAAGTGTGTATGATTAGCATTGCCCCCTCTGTTTGCTCATAATCTCTTCTACTCCTCCACTTTCTTCTTTCAAATATATAAGCATCAAGGTTTTTTCCTTCTTCCTTTCAGTCACATAGGTAAAAGAAAAACAACCTCTCAAACATACCCAGTGATGACACCTGTTTATTGTCTTCATAAAAACCAGCTCTCTTTGTGTAATTAAGTATTCAAGACAAATCCAAAAATTTTAATAGCTAGGAGTTAAACTCTCTTTTTTTAGCCTGGCTTCCTAATGAAATGAGGCGTATGTGATCCTGCTGTCTGTTTTCCTCTCCTTTCCCACTCTCCTCCCCCATTCAAATGCTTTTAAACCTGTTGGCCAATTCCAGCTAAATTTGGCAGAGAGGCAGGAAAATAATATCTATGCAACCTCACCGAGCTTAGTGAAAATCAGCACTGGGCCGAGAAGAGACACCCAAATGAATACCTCTGTTTTAGGAAAGACCATGTCATTCCACATTCGGCTCCCGGAGTGACCCAGCAGAGTGCACACACTGGCCAACCTATACATTGATTATTTGAGCTTTCCCACCACAAGTGCTTGCTGCTGCTGTGGTATAGGAAAGCAGGTGGGACTTTATATGATGATTGGGGGAATTGGAGGTTGTGTGGTGCTCTGGAATGCCTTGTGTGTAGTTATAGGGCTGTGGATACAGAGACATGGGATAAAGTCGAATAGGAAGCAGCTTTTCCTGCATCAGCCTCTCCTGGAACAGCTACTTGCAGGGACTGATCCTACCCACTTGGTAACAGCCACCTTCAAACAGCATGGTTATCCAAACCAGCATGATTCTTTCCCCATGATACATTTTGCCATTCTACATATGCAGTTTTGGTAGAATACATACCAGACGGTTTCCTGCACAAAATACTGAACAGGAATATTCCTTATCTCCCATAGCCACTGCCTCCAGGCAACCTATATTAAGCCCTTTGCATCCTGGGTGGGAGCCAGGACCGCTAGAGTGATGAATCAATAACATCCATGAGGAAAATGGAATGGAGGAGGCTCTTATTCAGTACATTTCTCTTTTGTTAATTGTAACTGTATTTCGTTCCAGCCCCCCATCCTTTGAAACAGCTGGGATTGTGACTCAGCTTCAGCAGTTTACATGTTCAGAAGAAAGAGGAGTCACCCTTCTGGGGCTGATTTCACCATCACTTCATAAGCTCCATTGCTCAGCAGGCTTGTCCATCATACAGATCCTTCTCCAGGTCTCATCCATCCCACATCATGGATCCCTGTCTAGTCCCAGGCAGCCAACCGCAATGAACAAGGACAGCTACAGCATCAGGGGCCAGCAAGAAAATCCTGCTAGCACGACAGCTGCGTAGGGAAACGCTGGCTTTGCTCACCTGGTATCATTGTCCTGTCCCTGTCAGACGCATCATCTAAATGCCAAACCATGAACTGGACCTCAAAACAGAGAGAAATGAGCCCCAGTCTCCAACCCTGCTGCAGAAATGCCAGCAGCTGTCAGACAGGCAATGCACACTAAGAAGGGCAATTATTTTTTTGGCTGTGGCACGTAGATCCGGTAGATTTGGCTTGTCAGTCATGAGTCAGCTCTGAAGCAAGCGTGTGCCTTCAAGGTATGGTATAGATGCTTCACGGTTGACACCTAGTAAGTCATTCTGTATGGATGGAAAGCTTAACACCTCTGTTCCTGGGTAGCAATTGCATTAGATGGCAGGTTGGAAGGAGGGGTTCACCTAACTGGTAACTAGAAATTAGAAGTCAAAATAAATTCAATGAGATTTTAAGATAACTGCTTTGTCCTCCTCAAAACAGATCAAGGCCCCTTAGGTGAAAACTGAGGGAAAAGTGTGATGAAAGCAAACCAAAAAAGCAATGAATAGCAACAGGAAAATAAACTGAAAACATATGTAAAACAAAGACAGAGGCAAAACAGACAGGCCTTTCCAAGCCTCACTGTTTAAGCCCATAACTCCTGGAGCCAGGAGATTGTGTACAGTCCCCAGTGTCATTAAAGAAAGTTATTTTCTCCTTCTTGCTATCCTCTGCAAAGAAGACTTCAAAAACATACCATAGATGTGCTTTAAAGAAAAGCCAGAAAATGCACCCAGGTTTGGCTGGTGAACACTGGGTCTTTAAAACCAGAACGACCTGGTAATTCTTTGAGATTTGCCCCACAACTTTTGAACAGTGAAGAAGTGTTCAAAATGCTGGTAATACTGCAGGGGTTGGATGAATTAATAGTTTGGGCCCTGGAAACACTGTACAACTATACTGCTTTCTGGACATAAGGAGACTATTTTCATTAAAAAAGGTGTTTATGTGCAAATATGTAGCTTTCAGGTCAAAGAGAAGCCTGGTATCAGAAAGTAAACAATGAGGACAGAGATGTCTGGAAATATGCTGAAGCCCATAAGCTCTGTGTTATAAGGCTAATGTTTCCAAGTGCATCTGGAGACGGTACATTTATATTGCTAAAAGACCCAGCTCACACCGCAATGACAATGGGACGCTATAATGACATTGGCAGCTGACTGCAAGTCTTCTGCTGCTAATGTTTTAGAATAGGTCAGACACCACAACCCATTTTTAGAGCATGCTTTTCAAAGACACTGGCCACCCACAATTCCTACAGGGCTGGGCACAGACATCAAGCCAACAGCTGTAAAGCTCTTATTTCCAATGTTGTGTTTCCAGTCAACACACAAAGCTTAGGTAGGGAACATATTGTCAGGAATGTCTTCTGGTTTTGTCTTTTTTGTTTTTTTTCCAGCCTGTTTCCCAGCTAGTCTTACTGAGGAACAAGAAAATCAAATGACTTGCATGGAGGTCACAGAGTGAGTCATCAGCTCAGCCCAGTGACGGTCAAATAATGCTTATTTGTAAAACTATAATTTTATAGTGCTCTACTGCATAGCTTTAAAAATGAATGTATGGGAAAAATACACCCACATATGACAAACGCACTTATACTCTCTCCGCTTTGGGTGGACGTTCTGTTAGTCACAGGGAAGCATCTGTGTAAAGCTTTTTTTGTTGCTGCTTTTTGCTTCTCTAGACATTTCATCAAATGGTCCCTGAGTCAGAAGAAGTGGGTTTTGCTATTAAAGTCTGTGTGGAGGCTGCATTCCAAAGCTGTTGGAGGATTCAAAGATAAATATTCCTGCTTTGGGGAAAAAGAAAAAGAAAAAAAAAAGCAAGAAACGTCTTTGATTTAAAAAACAACAACAACAATCCAAACTGAACGGAACGTTTACAAAGACAGCAAATAACTAATGATCCTGCCTGATAGTCACTTTGGAACTGAAACCCAAGAGGAGTTTCATTTAAGCACAAGTTCCTTTAAAATTGCTTTCAATTGTATAGCATATGCGCCTACCGCGCTAAAAAAAAAAATGGTATCGATTCATATTGAAACTAATTCCAACAGCAACAGAATATTAGCCAGTAACCTCATACAGCCACTGTGCGATGAACAAAGCTCTTTGGAGCAGGAGCCATCTCTGTTCTGGGATTTGTATTTCGTGTGGCAAGGGTAGAATGCAAGCCTGTAATAATCTGTCTCAGGGAAATACTTGGGGGTGAGCATATAGGCTGCGGTTCCTTTGGCTCACTACTTTGGAAGCCTCGTGTATCCTCTCAAATACACGGCTTGCATCAACAAAATGAGCGAGAGCTGTGCAGTGGAAGATCACAGAATCACCCCATCCCGTGAAAGCGTTTCGCGTATACGTATAAAACCAGCAGCTGCAAAACACGCAGGAGGTGTAATACAAGGTTGGACCGTGCTCGCCTTCTTAAATCCAGGCACGTTGCTCGAAGGAGCATCCCTGCCTTAGTTCAGGGCAGCCGCTGAGCAGCACCTCCAAACCCACCGTGCTCCCTGCTGTGGTCTGCCGGGGACAGCAGAAATTACAAGGACAGTCTGTGCTCTCCCTCCATAGTATCTGTCATCATCCCTTACATGGCGGTACCTAAGCCTAGATGGGCTTGGAAGGATTTTGCCCTCCCGCATCAGGCAGAAGACATTTTCTGCCTGTTGCCCTGGGTGTGCTGACCTGCAGAATGGAGGGTGTGACTTGCTCAAGGAGAGGGAAGCCCGCAACGAAGCTGGGCCCAAAGGTTGAGCGCAAAGTTGAGTTCTCATCCCACTTTGCCCACGTCCAGCAATATTCCATGGCTGGGATGACCTACTCCATACTTTAAAAGTACCCTGGATGATGGGAAGGTGTTTAAGAAATTCATTTAGCCTCCCTCACTCATGTAGCTTCAACACTTTCTTGCCTGGCTTAGCAGTGAACAGCTGAAGAGCTCTGCTTCACCAGCCTTTCAAGGTGGAGCTGGACACAAGGGGAGGCAATGAGCCTCTAAAACTGGAGCTTTGCAGAAGCAAAGCTGTTGAGCCAGGCTGCACGGGGAAAAGGGACAATTTTGTTTGAGTTGGCCTGGTATCAGCCTCACATTGCCATTGTGATCACAGCCTAGGGAAAAACAGACCTCGAGCCACATTGATTAGCCTGGTGCACCTCATCTCTGGTAGTCAGATCACCAAGGCAATTATAGCTCCTGTCCAAGAAAAGCCAAGAAGATGAATGAATAAAAATGTTGAAATATTAGATCATCAGTAGAACAATGAAAACCCCAAACAGAAACCAACAATGTTATTGCCTTTTTTTTTTTTTTTCCCTAACTTCAAGCCGAAAACCTGTTTGGGCCAGAATTCTTTGGAATCCTGCTACTGAATGTGCCTATAGTTAGGAGAATTAAAAAAAAAAGGTGTTAAAGCTGCTAGGAGATGTGATCATCACAATGAGGGACTGGTTGCAGCCTGCAGAAACCTGAAAAGAAACTGGTGAGTGCAAGAGTTAGAAGGTATTGCTATGACAACAAAGCAAACCACCCCTGAAGAGAATAGCAAATATGCACAGCCATGCCAAGATCATAAGCAAAGAAATGTATATTCTAAGAGGAGGCAAATGAAACATTGACTTGGAAAACAAAATTATGCCTTTAGCATGATTCTTTCTTTATACATGGCACCCCTTCAGGAAAAGCATGCATTTAGCAGAGGGAAAGAAACTTTCATCAAACACCTCTTTGCCCAGTCCTTAAGCTTTGAGGAGGGAGCAGAAAGATCTGTGCACTATGTTTGCACTCTCAGGTTTCGGTTAGCCGTGGTTGTTTAAGCTATCCGTAAGGTGGTCTCTATGCTTTTTTCCAACCAACACTTAACTGTACTTGTGAACAAATTCAATGCTAACTTTCTTACATTTCCCCCCCCTAATAAAATTAATCTCGTTTACCAGAAGATGCCTTTTTATTCACGCTCAAAGCCTGGGGTACTCCATGGAGGGTTAAACCTAGAAATTCCTCTAGCGTTCTGGCAGAGAAGGTTTCCATGTTCTTCTATAGCTGCACATAAGTCACTAACGAGATCGGTCCAAGCAGTTGTCTGGACCGTACCTAGCAGAAAGCTCCTTGGTGACACTCATGCTTGATGACAGACAGCTCTTGAAATCAGAGCCAGCAAGGATGTTGACATAAAGGTCCACACGCTTTTTGTGCTCAGCCAGGAGGGGGAAAACCCTCTCGATCCCAAAGTAAAGGAGCAAATGAGCAGGCTGGAGGGATACACTGTAATAGGGTGTGCTGAAGAGATGGTGAGCAGCATCTAGGGTTTGTCGCAGGGAGCAGAGCTGGGCAGCTTTGTGCCAGGGGATTGTTCTGCACAGGGGATGCCCTACACAGGGAGAACAGCACAGATACTGCTGGAGACAGAGCAGTATCAGTCCCTACCTGGACAGTCTTATGATGGCTTGTGAGATTTATCTTTAATTTAGCTCTGGAATGGCAAGAGGGAGGGTGTCACATATAGAGGCTCAAGTGAGTTGTCCTCTTCTCTTCTGGAGAAAAGAACACTAAGAGGAGACCTCATCATGGTCCACAGCTTCCTCACAAGGGGATAAGGAGGGGCAGGCGCCGAACTCTTTTCTTTAGTGGCCAGGGATAGAAANGGGACAGGAGCTGGACTCGATGGGCCTTGTGGGTCCTTCCAACTCAGGACATCCTATGATTCTATGATTCTGTCTCTACAAAGTCCCCAGGATGTGGCTCCATGCCTCCCTCCGGCAGACCTGAGCAGTCCTGCATCACCTTCTGGGATAAATACTTTCCTGCTTCAGCCTCGTAGATTTTGTTCTCCTACAACACCGCTTAGCCAGAGTCTGAAACACAGAGCTCAGCTGTGACAAACACAGACTTTACCATGTAATACGTCTGGAACATCAGCCAACTAACGCATAAAAAACGTTGTCCCAGGCTAGGAGATATCTTGCAGTAAGAAGAAGAAGAACAACAAAAAGTGTAATTGTCCTTGCCTGTCCTGCGAGAGCTACTGCCGCGGAGCAGCATGGGTTGAACCCCCGAGCGGAGACACGGCCTGTGCCACCAAAGGGAATTTCAGCCTACGGCAACGCCACCTACGTACCCAGACACGCTAAACTGTCAGAAACACTCATCTGTCAGCAGAGCTCTGTCTACACCAGCGCTTTGCCAGCAGTGAGGGAGTCGATTTCTTTCCACACCCTAGAATTACACTGGCGAACTCCGCAGGTTACACTAAGCCACAGAGTGCAGGCCACATGTGCATACGCTTTATTGGCCTTCATTTGATCCTGTGCATTAAAGGCAGCTGGGCTTCCTCCCTTTCCAACTAAATAATAATTACACCTATTGTTCCCAGTGGGCAAAGAGACCCTGTTCGCACATATCCAGAAAGACAAGGCATATAATTAACACCTTGCTGGGATAGAGAGCTTTTGTTCAGGTTAGTTATTACATGTCTTGCAGCCTGAAAACAGTGCTTCTTACATTCATTTCAGCTCGTTTCCTCCCTGCCCCAGAGCTTAACTCCCTGCTCCTTCTCAGGTCTTTGTGCACGAATGTGTCCAGCAGCAGTACTCAGTAGGCTGAGGCCAACAGCTTAATCCAGATGCCAGGAGCAGGGGGTCCCAAAATGCCGTGTGCACCCCATGTTCCTGCATGCAGATGGGTGCTGTGGCTGCCGTTTCTGCTGCCAGACCAATTTGCAAATGAATGGCAGAGGTCTCCAGCAAAGAGGAAAGGTAGAGGGCAGGTCTCTCACCTTGAGACTCGGGCTGCAGGAAGAAGGTGAATTTCCACCGCCTGGTTGGGCTTAAATCACAGCTCATTGCTCTCCTCTTCCTCCTTCCTTTCTCTTTTCTTCCTTTATGCTGTTCCCATCCTCACTGCAGCTCTCATTTTCACTTCGCATTCTGTCCCCTCCCATGTACTGAATTCCACCCTCTGCTGATCAGTGTGGTCCAAAAAAAAAAAAATCCCTTTTTTTTTCTCTGTGTGGATTTAGGTTTTTACTTTTTCACTTTAGGTTTCATATTTCAAACCTTTGGTTCAGTGCATTCAACTGAAGGATCCCAAGCAGGCTGAAGACTGGCACAAAGCGGGAAGCAGAATACTCACGGTTAAGGGCAGGCAAAGGAGGGTTATGCTCCTCTTCTAGCAGCAATCTGCTATTAGATTATTAGATCAGCTCAAGCTCTCTTCCGTAACTTTGCCATTTGTTTTACCAACACAGCGATTTGGATTACAGTGCTATAAGGAGGTAGGGAAGTACATAATTTTGTCAGTAAGAATGTTGCCTAGGTACAATTACAGCAGCAAAGAATCACTTCATTTCAGGGCCAAAATCCCACAGGCAAAAGAATCATATTACCAGAATAAGGTCTACCTTTGTGACGTGAGCTTCCCAGAAAGGCAATTCTCCAAAGCCCTTTTGGACGTGGTGCTCCACAGTACACTGAAAGGCCCCATGACCCATCCAGGCAGAGCAGGGTAATCCCCCCCACTCCTATGCCCCCATATTGCAGCCTCCATACCTGAACTGCTGACGAGACCACCGCTTGCACTAATGGGCAGCAGCGCTCAGGAATACAAGGCAGAGAGCAGGAGCTGAAGAGCAGAAGCTTCCCGTGAGGTATAAAGAACCAGAGCAAGAGCAGAAACCAAATGGTTTGGCACAATCAGTCCAGGTTTTGGGCACTGACTGACGAAGGAGCAGCTGTGGCTCCTGCCTTATAGCAATAGGTCCTGGCAAGCAGCGGGGTTACCAGTGCCCACCAACAGGCATTTGCGCAGCCAACGTTTTGTCACTTCAAGCTCAGCCCAGCTGGTACTGCCTGAGCCTGATTTGGCAAGGTCTCCGCAACACCAGAGCAGCGTTTTGCCCACCGACAACTATAAATATCCAAAGCATCGTACCGATGCAGCCTGAGTGAGAAGAAGCATTTACATCAACTTAAAGACACCTAAGTACCAAGTTCTTTTGATGGGACCACTCTCTGCTGCCTGTCATCAAGGTGAAGCCAGAGGTCAGCTCTGTATCAGAGCACTCTCAAGTCAGCTGGATTAACTTAAAACTCCTTTGTCAGCTCTATAACCTAACATGCTGGGTTGGTAGCGTGTAACATTTTCACTGCCTCAATACGGATAAAGCAGCGCCAGTGCTTTGAGGAGGAAAGGTCTAAAAAAAGACCATTTCACACCGGTACTAACTTTTAAAAATAATAATGGCTGTGTTTTGTAAATGGGAAGTGCAGGCACTCTCGTGCAATCCTGGCAGACTACAAACTCCTGTAGCACACAATTCTGTCTTGTTTTGCAACTGACTCTAGATGTGATGGCATCTGGTGCCTTGGGGTTTCATCCCTCCCAATTAACGAACAAGCTTTATATCCCCCTGGTGCAACTGAAAGGTGATCCTGCGATCTCAGGAAACACTAATTGCTCCTTTTTTCCCGGCTCTGATTTAAATAACATCCAGTCCCACCCTACCAAATAGCCACTATCAGGAGCTTTAAAAGGCCTGTACTTAGCGTAATGAGATTGCAGCAGACAGGTAAGCAATTAGGCAAAATAAGCAGCAAGTTCTTCTAATACAACAGCCATGCAAAGGTGCTGTTCATTTCCTGTGACAACTACTGTATCTAAATGATGTTGGATGTCTAAATGGATTTGACACAGAACGTTTTGCTAATGATCTCTGGTTTCAGACCTCAGTGTTATAAAGTAGTTTGAAGGTTCTTTATGTATGCACCCCACCAAAATGGGTAGGACCTATACAAGCATCTAAAACCACCATGATACCAATGTCCCTAAAACACATGGTGGTATTATCGGACTATTATTTGAAATGTTATTGTTAGAATCAGCAGTTTAAAGCCTGATGTAGCAAAAAAACCCTGCCCAAAACAAAACAAAAACCCAGCCCCAGCTTCAGTTCTACTTATTTTCCAATTCTATGCTCAACAATATTTCAGCAGCTGCCCCTGGAGAGGCTAAAATATCCCTCCAAGAGTCAGGCACTGCCAGGAGAAGGACACAGAGAGCTGGAGATGGGCGCTACTTCCCCCGTCCTGTGAAACCAGCCCAGGGTAGCAGCCAAAGGAGTGTTATTTCAGACCCTTTTGTAACAGCAAGTCGTGAGAGTTCAGCTGTGCCCAACAGGCCAGGAAGAGGCAAAAAGGATTTGACCCAACTATCCAGGACACTCCTTTCCACAGGAGGTCTCTAATCTGCTTTTGTTGCTGGTGGCTGGAGATAATAGTAGCTGTACTGCCTTGGGCACTTTTCTGCAGGACCTCATCCGGTCCCCTAATGGGGACAGCAGATGCGCTTCCCTACATTCCCAGTCCATTCCCTGGATGAAAAGTTATCTATCACCCTAGTTATCTCAAAAGGACAGCTCTGGAAAGCGTGTCGTAGCCCTGAAAAAGGTCCTGTTGTGAGGAGACGGGCGGCAAAATGAGAGGGAAATGCAGCAGCAAAGCTGGACCGCAACATCTGATTGAAATCTCAGGTTTTACTCACAGTTTACTGAAACTCCCCCGCACTTCCAAATTTTCTCATGACAGAATGAATTGCTCTATCAACAAGTGTAAAAGGAAATGATTAATTTACCCCTCCCCTCCAAAGTGATTACCAAGACTTCCATATCTTCAGGACCTGAGTAATGAATGAGCTTCCTGTGATTATAGCCAGGCACACCAAGAGGGCTCTGGTGTTACCGTTCATGCCTCTGGGTCAAAAAGCTTTAGGGACCACACAGCATATCCGCGCTCATCAAAGTCAGCAGCAATGTTTTAGCGTGGCAAACACTATCTCCTGCAGTCTTTGACCTTGTGCGCAGCAGAAATCTTGTTGGGGTTGGTTTGTTTGTTTAAAGAAAAAAGCTCTGTTTCACACCACGTAAGATGGCCCATGGAGCACTAGGCTAACGTGAAAATGCTGGAGTCCTGGTTTCCCTGCCAGACCAGAGGAAGGGTAACATGCCAGCCTGGACTCTCTTTCTGAAATGTGAGGCTCAGCTTGGCGAGAGAAACACAAGAGGAATCGGAAGCTCCCGTCTTGCAGAGAGACAAAATACTGCCAGCAATTAATGGATGGTATCTTGCTTTTTTACAGGACAAGCCTCACTCCTGGTGAGACGGGAATTCAGCGCAAGCTGGAAGCTCCGATTTCTTAGAGCTCCTTCCCTTGTGGTGGCATGGTTCCCAGTTGCCGATCTTCCCGCGTGCCAGGCAGAAATCTGTCGTCCTGCTATCTTTGGCCTCCATGCTATCAAATTCTGACCCTGATTCAGAGCTGCGCCGCTCTGAGTTAAACGGCACAGCAGCGAGACAGCGGGGCTTCTCTGCGCTGATGCGCTCCCGTTGCCAGCAGCGATGCAAAAACCAGGCTGGAGATGCAAGTGGGGACTTGATGGTCAGTCATCCTCCTCTGTTCTGTCCTTCAGATCATACGTTGAGCCAAAGCCTCTTCTCCAGCTGCTTTCAAGGTAGAAATTACAAGCTGTCCCCATCATTCTCAAAAGAATAAAAAAAATGAACTTCCATCTTAGCACACAGGCCAGCATCCCCCTTTCCCCCCCCTGAGGAAAATGGTTTCTGTGTTAAACTTTTACAACTAAACCTGAAACTCAGAGATGTTTGGTTTAGGTTTTGTTACAAACCTAGAACACAGGCCAAGTTCAGAAAGAAAGAAAGGAAAAAGGAAAAAAAAAAACAACACAGGCAAAGTTTCAAGCAAATCAAGACCGATTTATGGTTTTGAGTGGAAATCATACTCAATTCATTGCTTTCACAGGGGTTTGATCTGAAACCAGACACAATCTGGCAGCCTCGGGCTGGCTTTTGCTTCAGCTTAAACTGAAAGCCAAACCCAGCATATCTCCCCAGGTATACAAGTCGAAGTGTTCCTTGCAGGAAGGAAGGAAGGATTCACAATCGCAGATGCTCTAATGATCCTTTAATTGCACAGCAGTACCTACACACCGGTGTAAGTCACTCCAGTCTCACATGGGCAACAGATCTGTCCTCAAGACAATACTGTAATATACTCTGAGAGCTTTCAGTAAAAAATACATCGTTTAATGCAAATTCTAGCCTGTAGTTTTTCATTTGTTGAGGGGTCCGTCCCCCCCCCATTTCCTTTAGTTGTTTGTTTTGCTTTTAATCTCTTTGCTGCTTTGGTACAGTTGGCTTCTTATCAGATTGCAGTCAAAAATTCTGGTGGTCTTGTATCAAAGGCTGTAAGTTGTTGCAGTAATCGAGAATGCTGCTGTGGCACTGATAGTAATTCACCAATTTTACTGAGAGATAAGGCACATGCCTTACGATGTGTGTATACTGCATTATCTCTCAGCTTTCTCTCCCTCTGCCTAACGCTGATACTTGTGTACATTTTAGGCCTGCTTTCGAAATATTAAACTAAAGCGTCCATTTGAAACAAAGTGATGGCCACTGTGCCACTGCTAGTCAGATGGTGCAGGAGTCAGCGTTTCGCAGAGGCAGAAGGAAGGCTGAAGTAAATAATGGACAACCAAAGCCGCTATTTAATGACTCTGGGCCTGGCTTCTACCATTATTTCACATCGTTAAATGTAATGCCTTGCCTGTGCCTGCCAGCCCTCCATTTTCCGAGTCCTACTTAATACCTCGTAGATCCAGACAGTGAGGGTTTATGCATCCTCGGGTTTGATGAGACGCTCCAGACGCGCAAACATCCACCACGCGACAGCCCTAAGTCAGCACATCCGTATTAGGGCCGTGCAGTCCGTGCCTCTCACAGATGTACGTGTGTGCTTGACTATGCACTGGGAGCAGACTTGCATGGGATTAGCCACCGAGAACATTAAATGCACGCTTAAGTTTTTGTGGGGCTGGCAGGCCTGTCTATTAACAAAAGAAACAGATACATAAATACCACTTTGCACGTATCCAGTCCCCCATCCTAATTCTTTGTATTTTAATCAGATTAAACTTTGACGAAAGATACTATTTCACCACCAAAAAAAAGACGCCACAAGGAACAATCCTTTGTATAGGGTATCAAAGAACCGTCTTGAGATGTAGCTCCAGTCGAGTTGGCACGGAAGAGGTAAAGCATCCCCAGAAATTAATCCTCCCAGGCCGGCAGGAAGCCACAGGGAAGTTTGCTTGCTGGAACAAGGCTCCTTGAAACGTGCTGCTCTCTGTAGGGGTTTCAACAACAACAACAAAAAATCCAATAGCAAGCATGACGGGCTTAGCATACGAGCGGTTCCCTGGGCAGCCCACTGAATTTGCTTCAAGGGGTGCAGGGGAATCGTTTTGTCATCACCTATTTCCCCAGCAGGTCCATGCTGAGATGGGCTTTACCTCCCAGGTGGTCCTTTCCCAGCAGGAGAAAACAGGTGGAGATACACGGGCCACAAAGTTGGTGAAGGGTTTGGAGGGGAAGCTGTAAGAAGAACAGCTAAAGTCACTTGGTTTGTGCAGCCTGGAGGAGACTGAGGGGAGAGCTCATGGGGTTACAGCTTCCTCACAAGGGGATGAGGAGGGACAGGCTCTGATCTCTTCTCTTTAGTGACCAGTNATGGTGTCAATTTGTGGTTGTCCTATACAGGAGCAGGAGTTGGACTCAATGGTCCTTGTGGGTCCCTTCCAACTCGGGACATTCTATGATTCTACGATATAGGTCCTCCTGCTCCAGCTGCAGCTGTGCTGGCCGAACCGCTGCCACCGCTGCCGCCCCCACAGGGGGCTTGAGCTGCTCCCTTCAAAATCCGTTCTTCAAGCTGATTTTCAGGCTCATTTTCACCTTGCTGTGACAAGCGGCTGGACACAGGCTGCGAGCAGCAAACATGCGCCTGCACCTTCACAGGCACATCTCCCACAGGCCAACGCGTCCTGCCAGATGCTTTGGCTTCCTTCTCTGCGACACCTTAGAACCACAGGGCCGCAGAATAATTTTGGTTGGAAAAGACCCTCAAGATCATCGAGTCCAACTGTTAACCTAACACTGGCACTAAATTGTGTCCCTAAGAACCTCGTCTACCTTGAGCCCCGGCAAGCCGTGACAGCCACCTCCGGGCACTCCTCTGAGTTGAGAGACCAGTCAGTGGGTTTTGCCCACAATTCTTCACCTCTGTGTGGACTTTACAAGGAGTTAAACCAAAGTAGTGAATACCCAGCTCTGCCAATAAACCTGACTAACCCTGGTCCTTGCCAGACAGAAGACAGTTTGGGCTGGTGTTCCTTTATTTATCCTTCCCAAATTTACCAGGCTGTGTGATCTTTTCAAGCGTAAATCACCTGAAGCGACTCAGGTTAGGAATTAATTTATAGATGTTAATAACAACCACCACCGATGCCGCCATTCAGCTTGTGCCCAGAGCGGCCAAGCAGCACACCAAATTCCTCCTCTATGTGATCCCAGCAAAAAGAAGGTTATTCCAGCATGGGTGATTCTTACCTCTTCGTGCTAGACTTCTTAAAACCAGTTTTCTATTCACATTTTAAGTATCCTTCTCAGAGGATAAGTGAATAAGGCAGCCACGCTGTCTACTAAGGCTGACTGAAAAAATAAAAAGAGAAAACTATTCCAGCTGAAGCACAGCTGGGCAACTTTTCTTGTTCTTATTATTTGATGCCCTTCAGGATATAAAGAAAGTCCGTGCTCCATTGTTCCAGTGACAGAACAAGGCCTGCTGAGACCACATCACTTCACTGCGAAACATCACATGCTGGAGCAACCGCAGAAGGCCACTTCCAGCCAGCTCTGCGAAAATCAGAAAAAGAGTTTGCTGACTCAAAATGGCTTGAATTCAGAATTTCTGTCCCCTGCTAGTCGGAGCACACAGCATTATTTGTTGGTCTAGAAGGAAATGCCTGTCACCTAAGCTGCTAGATACCGTACATCTGGTTTTAAAAGGCTGCTGCCTTCACGGTAGATGATACAGCTGGAAAGAGAAGCTTTAGGACTTGGCTGTCCACTGGACGCTGTGGTGGAGCCGCGGTCCCCCTGGCCCAGCTCCCGCCTGGCCCTGGCCCAGAGTGCCAACAAGTCAGGCAAACACTTGGGCTGCAAACCACATTTCTGCTTCAGTCAGTTGCTTGGGATGTTTCTCTCAGGCTTATCAGCATCACCTCTCTTATCAGGAGTGAGCACAAGGCATTTTGCTCCTCCGTATGTCTCTAGCCTGCCTGCTGGAGAGCAAGCGAGCCCCCGGCCTAGGCAGGGACGTACCTCCGAGTGCACCTCCACATCCATAGCCCTAAGAGGGCAAACCAGCTGAAGGGGAGAGACATCCCACAGGGGACGGGGTGCACACTAATAAAACTAGCTCCTGACGCTTCTCGTGTGACCTTCCCCATCTACCTCTATGTGACCTGCCAGCAAACTGAGAAAACCTGGAGGTTGTCAGGATAGAACCGCAGAATAGAATCACAGAATCATTTTGGTTGTCAGAGACCCTCAAGATCATCGCATCCAACCATAACCTCACTCTGGCACTAAACCATGTCCCTAAGAACCTCATCTACACGTCTTTTAAACCCCTCCAGGGATGGTGACTCCACCACTTCCCTGGGCAGCCTGTTCCAGTGCTTCACAACCCTTTCCATGAAGAAATTTTTCCTAATACCCCATCTGAACCTCCCCTGGTGCAACTTGAGGCCATTTCCTCTTGTCCTATGTCTTGCTACTTGGGAGAAGAGACCAACACCCTCCACGCTACAACCTCCCTTCAGGTAGTTGTAAAGAGCCATAAGGTCTCCCCTCAGCCTCCTTTTCTCCAGGCCGAACAGCCCCAGTTCCCTCAGCTGCTCCTCATCACACTTGTGCTCCAGACCCCTCACCAGCTTCTTTGCCCTTCCCTAAACTCTCTCCAGCACCTCAATGTCTTTCTTGTACTGAGGGGCCCAAACCTGAACACAGGATTCGCGGTGCGGCCTCACCAGCTGGTGCCAACGCTCAGGTTGAGGGAAAACCAGCCGTCCAGCCACATGGCCATTTAAAACCAAGGGCCGAAAAGCTGCAGGCATCTATCCCCTGTTGCCTCAACTCTTTCCTCGATGCTGCTTCTTCAGTAGCTTTGATGGGAAACAAAAGGGCACTGGGGAAGCTCCCCAGGCACTGTTGTGAGCCTTGTCCCAGAGCCCGAGGACACAACCAGGAGCTGCAGTGCTCCCAGGGCCTTTTGCTAAGACGAGACGTGATCCTCCTATTCCCCAGGTTACACGCCTCTCCTTGTTTCTGCAGAAGCAAATGCTCAGCAGGAGTTGAATGAGGCCAAAAAACCCCAAAAAATGTCTCGGAAAAAAAAAGACAAACCCAAAACATGCAATTTTGGAGCTTCCAAAATGTATGAAACACGGCAAACATCCTCAGCTGTACCCAAAATATAGGGGGAAAGGACATACATATCTGCATTTCCCGAAAGAAACAGTTTGTTTTGAAAATGCCACAGCATTTTATTTCAATGCCTCTTAAACACAACCCTTTGATTTGCTATTTTGAAGTGGCATTTTCCCCTCAAAAGAGACCTGAAATGAAAGAAAGTGTGAAAAGCAAGAGGGGTAACTAACCTCAAACCAAAACATTACATTCAAAATGTGATTCGGGTTGACCCAAAATAACACATTGGGTTGGGTTTTTTTTCATTTCCCCTGAACAAAAAAAAAAAGGTGGGGGGGTGGCGGGCATGGAAATGGACATTTCTTTCAGTTTGACCCAATCCAGCTCTTTATTTGTATTTTCTCCAGCTCAGCCCCTGAACTTAGGCAGCTATTATTTTCCCAGGTCTTTCCAGAGGACATTTTTTGTGTTTTGTGCCACCCCGCTATGCAGTACGTGGGCAAACACGGAGTGAGCAGCAACGCTCTGCTCCTCCGGGGCCAGCTGAACCCTCAGGTGCCACGTTTTTACTCCATTTCTTAACTTCTACACAAGAAATGAGTTGGTATTATCCCGGCTGCCTGACTCACGAATTTCAGGAGCATCTAAAACACTCGGTGCAGATGTTGTCTTTGCAAGAGCGTGTGAAGCAGGTGGGGTAGGGGGAATCTGTTCGTATTTAATCTTCTAACTCTGTCACACTCACTGTGCGGCTTTGGCAAGTGCATTCGCTCCCGTGGCTCAGTTTCCCTGACCCCAGAGCAGAAACGAGCTTTATCAGCACAGCGAGCTGCTGTGCCGGCCCATGGGCGCACTTGAAAACAGCACGTTAACCACTGCGCTGTGCTGCAGCGAAATTTCTTTCCCTCTATTTCAGTGTCTACAGAATACAGAAGGTTTTTAATGGTCTAAACTTGCCTAGCGTATGTGTCTCTTTTGGGATGTTACCCTGCTTACGAGGGCAGCCAAGCTTTGAGAAAAACAGCTTCTTCCCTCCCCCCCTTTCCCCTTTTCACTTTTTTTGGGTTTTTTTTGCATCTTCCTCCGCGGGTTTCCGGCGGTTCCTCACAGCCCCACAACAGACAGCTGTGCTCACTGTACCTGTGCGTCGGTGTCTGACGTTTCCTCCCCAGGAGATTTGTCTAGAAGATAAGCAGAAGCCTGCGGAAATCCTGTGACACCGACCTTAGGGCAGCCCTTTGTGGCGGGGATCCCAGCGGCGTTCTGTCCTCCTGGAGGTCCCACTGATGGACACATCCACGCATTTTGCGCCATCTGAAAATCCGAAGTAAAGCTTCGGGTGCCTTACACCGTCTCCGCAAACACAGCGGGCTCCACCGCTGCTCTGTGGTTTTGCTGTGGCCAAGCTTATTTTCATTTTCACATGGTGAAGGCGAGCATGGGTTTCAGCCAGGGAATCCTATCTTACGGTCCCATGCCTTGCACCCGAAAGACGCTGCACACATGAGAATGATCCTTCTGCACGGGATCAACAGGGAATTTATCTCTCGAGATCTGGGAGAGCAGGGGGATAAATGCACCGACGTTATGAGGCGCTGAGTTGAGTGATGGCTCTGAAGGCAGAAAGGAGCAGTGAAGGGAGGAAGACCTGGCTGCTCGGTATGGAGTAAGTTCAGTTCATTGAAGATGAAGAAGGGCTTGTTGGGAGACAAACACCTATCCAGATAAGAAAATCAGGACAAAATATGTCCCAAAGTTACTTGTTAGGATGCCAGGATGGACCCAAGCCCTGGGCATCTGGTTGCCCTGAGTCAGAGAGAAGTGGGGTGCAGAGCCCCTGGGGGTATAGAGGGGCTCAGGGCACCTGTGAACAGGCAGCCGGATTTCAACCCTTCCCAAGGAGTGACCTTAGTGCCTGACACAGCCCCCTTCTCCTTAACATCACAGCAAAACTTCCCCGAGACCGACCCTACAATATTAATCACAAAGACACACCAATACACACAAAGACAAAGCCAAGCTCTCCTTTCCTGAAGCTGGCGCTGCATGCGACGTATCGGACTTTGCAAGCTCCACTCCAACCAAAGGGGTACACGCATGCATTTTTTTCCTAGTTTAGAAAAGCAAGAAACATTTATTGGGCTTTTGTTTCAAAAATCACTACATTGTGACATTTTTCAGCAAAGTATTTCAATTAGGGTTTTATTGTTCTTTTTTTTTTTTTCTTTCTTTCAGTAAGACTGATTTAGTATCTGTTTCCATGGACTCAGAAAGAGAGTACGTCAGAATTTATAGGAAACTGGGGAGTCCCAAGTGGGCCTACCCAGGTACAGACCAAAGATTTATAATAAGAATTATTTGAGGATGTGGAAGTAAAGCAGAACAACATTTCCTTTGGGAGGAGCAGCTCTTGTATTCACGGCTTCCAGTTTAAACAGAAATATCTTCCCTCAGCAATTGTGCATCGCAGGCAACTTGGTAGATGTAGCACAATTGGAAGAGGACAGGGAGGGGAATCCCTCGGACTTGATGACAACGTTAAGTAATTCCAGAGGCTCACCTACAGGAAACAGAAGTCAAAAGAGGAAAAGGAAAAAGGTCAACACCACCTTCCAGTTCAGAACTCTCTGCAAGCCATTGTTTCGCAGATGAAAATGTCAAGGGAGGCAGTGTCTTCTGGCGGTGAATATTCCCCTATTTCCTCTTCCTTTTGAGCTTGGCTAGCACATTTGTGTTGAGCCCGGCAAACCCACAGGCAGCTGAGTAACATTTATTGCAATGTCTAGACACGGGAGAGCACTGCACCTCCTAAATTAGCCCAGGATACTCTCCAACCACGATCCTTTAGGACAAGGATTGCCAGTGTCTGATACTTGAAAACGGATTGCAAAATCATCCCCCCCAACAGGGAGTTACAAGTAAAGACTGCAGCCGAATAGAGGTAGAAGAGGAAATCTCACACCGGCTGGAGTTTGGGGAGTTCCTCTGTACACCCACAGCCTGATGGAGATGACGGATCACTGAAGCTACTCATAGAATTGAAGAACTGAAGAATAAGCCATAGAATTGAAGAACGAATCAAGCATCAATCCCATACAAACCCAGAAAGGAGAACCCTGGTTCTGCAGGGATGCACAGCCTGTGGCGAGGTTTCTATAGCTGCAGACCTTCAGGGAGCTATGTTAAAGGCCGGCTGCTGGTCTCACCATGGTATATATATCCGAAGTAAAGGCATCAGTGCTATTACTCCTGGTCTATACGACCATATGCATTGTGGCCTTCAGTTTCCTCACAAGGCGAGGAGGAGGGGGAGGCACTGAGCTCTCCTTTGGGCAATCAGAGATAGGACCTGAGGGAATGGCAGGAAGATGTGCCAGGGGAGGTTTAGGTTGGACATTAGGAAAAGGTTCTTCACCCAGAGGGTGCTGGACACTGGAACAGGCTCCCCAGAGAGGTGTCACAGCCCCAAACCTGACAGTGTTCAAGAAGAGACTGCACAACACCCTCAGACACACGGTGTGAACTGTGGGGTTGTCCTGTGCAGGGACAGGAGTTGGACTCGATGGGCCTTGTGGGTCCTTCCAACTCAGGACATTCTGTGATGAGCAAGCCACCTAGAACCAAACAAATAATTCTGTGCACCAGGCATGAACACCCCTTCGCAGCCTGCAAGCCGCTAATTGAAATCTTCACACTACAGGGAGTCATCAGACCTCGACCCCCGAGCCTGAAAACCATGAGGAGAAGCAGCTGGGGGGCAGAAAGGGAGAGTCACCCCATGGCTGAGCTCTGCAGCTCCGTGGGTCACGCAGGGCGCCCAGCCCCAGGGGATCCCACACAGGCTCCCATCCTCACAGCCGCTCGGCCACCCCCGATTCAGCACCGGGATCAATTTTTGTGGTCGCACAGGTCTTCAAAACAGTGAGAATTAGAGGCTTTATGATCTGACTTCCATGATTCAGAAGCTTGCAATTTTGCGGGATGTGGGTGCTTCCCTCGCGTGGGACATCTGAAAGGCCAAGCCTTGCTCATCTTCAAAATTACATACAGTGTTGGGATATCTTTCATGTCGCAGTGCAATTTTCAGCAATAATGCATATGCTGCACCCCTTTATGGTAAGTGTCTTTTAATTTAGACCTCTGTGATGTAAGACCCTGAAAAGTGCATTTAAAATTGAAAAGGCAGCCGGTCCTCAACACTAAAGGCACACATATGATACCACAAAACATTTTCTGAAGGGTGTGCCTTCTTCAAACACACCTTCATTAGAAAGATTTAAATTCAGAAGACAAACAGCGTATGTCTTACAGTCATTATTAAAAGAAAAAAAAGTCGGGGGAAGCATTCTAGCTAAGAACCTAAGTTTAATTCTTTCTCCAAGTTATGTGTTGGCACGAGCGCAAAGGAAAGGGCTCTTGTTTAGGCAGCAAAAAGCATTTGTAGGTGAAAACATTTTTTTGGATGGTTAAAAATGTGTTTCATCTGTAGAGAGTTATTTTCAAGCTTGGAAATCAGGACATAAAGAATTTTCCAAGGCTGGAAATGCACACCGGAGCACTTTTACTCAGGCCACACTGGGCAAACTATTACAAACACATTCAGTTTGATGGGGCAGCATTTCATTTTAAGCCATGCTGATATAAAATATGAGAAGAGAACAAACCGTGTGGTATTTAGGCTCGAAGCATTCAACTTTACTCCAAAATTCTCCTCAGTTTTGGAGTAGTTCTAGTACGTCTCACAAGCATGTTAGAATTTATGTCTGTCCTTTCTGATAGTAAATTACAGGGGAATGGAGGGGTTTAGGTGATTTAAATACCACTTACAGCCAAGCAATTAGACACACATAAATAAGCACAGGGAATTAAGCTCAAGTGGATGTTGTTTTCCTGTCCTAGATGACTCCCAAGTGCTCCTGAGTCTGAGTTCTCCCCCTGACACCTGGGTATCTCCTCAGGCTGTAGTTTCTTCTGCCTTAAGGGAAGACCAACACTCTTAGTCCTTACAAACAACTGTGCAGGATACTAATGAAAATTAGTATGTAAGACCAGATATGATTACACAGATGCAGTAACTATATCAAAAGTCGCCATATATCATTTATTACCTGGGTGATTATCTATTCTCAAGATCTCACATTCCTCAGTGATTATCTCCCCCCAATACTTGGAAAATGAATATGAGAAAATCCTGTGTAATGAAGCGCCGTTGTTGAAAGGTCAAAGACCCTTGTGGGGTAACTGTGTGCAGCAAACAACGTTACTGCAAAGCTTCCACCGCTTTCAGGTATAGCAGATTTTATGGCCAACTACAGCTCTGGATGTGATTTCAGTGATCGCTGTGTATTACAGTAATGGCACAAAGTCCTTTCTACTGATAGTATTCTCCAGAAAGCAGACGGCAGCAGGCTCTGGTGCCCTTTCTCAAAGGGTGCCTTGCCCATCCCGTTGTTAGCAGAGGTGAAGTCCATCTGCAGAAGGGATAAAGTTGACCTCAACTTGCTACAGCGAGGTGAAAATCACCTCTGCTTTGCACCCCATGTCCTCCTCAGGATTTAAAGCAAGACAGCCATCTGTCCTTCCTTCAAGAAGACAAAAACTTATTCCGGTTTGCCCGTGACCCTGAGGGAGGAGAAGGGCCCAAATTTGGACTGCAACCTCCTAGGCTTTTGATCAGATCTTGTAGGAGAACTTTGTTACCTCCTTAGACTCAGAAACGTCAGAAAAGACCCAAATCTTTTTAGAGCTGAGCAGGAACTGATTTATAAGCAGCTTTTCCATGTCACAGTTATCCAGATAATTTTTTGTGGTGATAAATTAAATGCTGGTAGTGTGGCAATGGCTTTGGTGCGAGGAGCAGCAGTCACAAGCAAGGTAATGCAGGTGGGTAATGCGGTTAGAGTAATTCTGTCGCCCCTCGATGAGGTTTGGACTACATTGTATGGGAGGAACAGATCTGGTGGGAGAGAAGAAGCAAAGAGCGAAAAATAAAGGAAGAGCCCAGACTCTTTGAGAAGTGTGATGAAGACAAAACCGATGGCATTAAAAAAAAAAAAATCAGTCTCCAAAATGTCGTCTTCATAAGCTCTCTAGCTCCCTGTTTAAAAAATAAAAAGCGATAAAAAGCTTAAAATGCCAGACAGCGCTGCCAAGTTGGGGATGTGTAAGAAGCTAGGAGGTGTCTGGATACTGCTGATCTTGTTCTTTGTTCCCCCAGAATTGCGGTGCGATTGAAAACCTTTCTGAAGCAAGGCCTGTAATTTCGCAGAGATCGATGCCCGCGTTGAACGCGTGTGACCCAGAAGACACGTGTGGTCCTGGCACACACGTGTGTTCTCCGTGTCATCAACGGGACCTCTCCCATGGGTGAAATCGGGAGGCAGGAATTTGCCATAAGCCACTGAAGGTACATGATGGCTATTTAAAATAAACCATCTCTTCTGGACGGTCTGATACGGCTACGGCTGCTTTCGGTGGGGCTGAATCGGGCAGTTATCATCATCGCCGTGTAACTCCTCCTGTAAAAACCACCCCTCCAGCCACACTTTGTAAAGCTGCAGTCAAACAATTATCATGTGTTAAAAGTACGTGCAGGAGGGGATGAAATTCTCTTCCTAAACACAGCTTTCAGCACACCCATTTAAGTGTAAATGCTGGGGTTTATAGACTCAAAGAGAAAAACAGAATCAAAGGCAAATGTTTACCTGCCATGGATCTGGAGTTCCTTCAGAGCCCCTACAACGTAAGTACTCCTGACTAAGGAAACGAAGCCCGTTTTCCAGAATGTCTTCCATTCGCTGCTTTTCCAGCACTTTCTAAATAATCCTTCTTTGTCACAATAAACCTTAAACTAACCCCCACTCCTCCCTGCTTGCAATTTTAGTATGCTGGTATTAACTGTAGAACGAACAAAAAAAGCCCTTCAGTTGCCACTTCAGTATGCCCCATATCTTGGATTGTTTTTACTCTCAGCTTTTAAGGTCAGAACATGCGCCCAGCAATAAACAGCCTCCTTTTATTTTTTCCCTAAGAGATTGGAGAGGCTCCTATCTAAAACAAGGGAGTTCTGTGAGCAGGCTGCGAGCTCTGGGGAGGCAAGCCCGTGCTTTTAGCTTTGCAGGCGTGAAGCTGTCATAACCTGGGCTTGCATTTCTGGGCTTTGTTAATCCTGGCAGCAAACCGTGCTGGAGATGCGGCTGGCGGTGAGCACGTGGAAGGCCTTGCACCCAGCTTCTGCAAATGGCAGCATCTGTTAACAACCGTGCATAGAGCAGAGCCACGCGTCTTCACTCTGTTGTAGACAGAGCTGGAATACGTACCGGAGTATGTGTAGAGCCCTGAAAGATTTGTGTGGGGTGACGAAGTACTTATCTCCTTAGAAGCGGGCAGGGAAGCATAGTATGTTCGTGATTACAAGGACATAAAAGAAGCGTATGATTGTTTTCCATGGGAATCCTCAGGAACAGCATTGCAAGTGTCTTGGAGGATGGCTGTCTAAGGCGGTGCTCTCTGCAGAACCATTAAATTCCCCTGGTTACTTCATCATGTTCTGTGACTTATCCTGGCAAAGCTCTCCAGTGGTGCGTGGGGTTAACCGGGAACTTTCTTTAGCTCCAGCTCTCCACCTCTGAGCCCTTCCAGGACACTCATAAGCCACATCCTATATTTGCCTAGCTGGAGTTGTTAAGAGGACGTTGACACAAGGGAAAATTGGAGAAGAGGGTGGACTGGTACTCTTTGAAATTAAATTTTGTCAAGCGTCTGTAAAGGACTGCGTGGGTCGTTGTCGCTGAGCAGCCCTGAAGGCGAGGGCTGGGTTAAGGAGGATACAGGCAGGTACGTACATCACTCGCTCCACTCGTTTCCCCTGTGTACCACACGCCACTACTCGCACGACCCAGCCATGACCTCATTTCCGTATTTCAAAGGTTTAATTTAACTCCAGAAGCCTTTCTGGATCAATACCTGGGCGGGGGGGTTCCTGCCACAGCTGCACCTGGACCGGGTAAACCTGCAATTATAACTGCTCAGATACTGAATGAGAACCCTCTTCTCACAGTAAGACACTAGGTGAGAAAAGCAGGTCAAGCCACAAAAACTGGTTTTGCCAATGTAAGGAGATGACAGCTCATCCTGTCACAAGCGGAGGCTGACCCAAGAGCCTTGTGATAAAGGTGATACAGGCATCCGGGAGGGATGCCCTCCCATCAGCAAGAAAGGGAGGAATACAGCTTATCGAGTGGAGTTTCGGTATCAGAAAGCAACTTTCTTAAAGTACACCTAAGGGTTCAAGCCTAATTGAAATAGTCCCCAAGGAGAACAGGAAAAGGTGTGCACAGCTCCAGTGTTTTTCCCAGATCCATCCATTTTTGTGTTCCCCGAAGGAAAAACGGATTATTTGGTGTCTGCTTATTCAGCTCCCATGAGGCCCTGGAAACAGCTGTATCATAAACGCAGAAACCTCTCAAGGGTGGAAAGGCATCTTGAGAGGAGAGCAGCCCTTCCCTCGTGCCAAAAGCAGCCTGGCTTTAGGACTGATCCCGAGGTTGCCAGTGCGCCCGTGACAGCGGCAGAGTTCGTGCGCAATTCTCTTTTGATCCGATGGGCCAGGGCACGCTCTGAGTCCGGAACGCACCGAAGCAAAGCGCTGCTGGGGAACCCATGGTGACACGGGAAGGTTTTGCAGCAGTTTTTCCTTCCAAGCATTCAGCACAAGAAGGTGAAGGTATGCAAGAAATTCAAGAAGCAGCTGTGCACCCATCTCGTTGAGTCTGTGCCACGGACTTAGCTTTAGTGGGATGCCCAAAAAACGTCATCCTGCATCACTACGTCTGAAGGAATCACCCCCCACGTTGCTGTCTCACTGAACCTGCTAATGCCACCCTGTCACCAGGGTGAAATGTGGGGGGTGAGGGGGTGGCTGAAGTGCTGAACCCAAGATCAGAGCATTTCCCTGCTATCTGCACCGCAAAGACAATGTGTCATGTGCTTGTGAGATTACCATTTAGGTTTGTTATCATCCCTTTATATCAAAAGGAAGTTATGCACACAAAGGAAACACCAAACCATCATGTCAGGAGTGCTATAAATCACATACTGCTGAATATTAGGCGCACATCAGAATGCCCAGTACAAAAGCGAGGGTTTGGAAAAGCACCCTTTTCCTCACAATCCTCTCATTTCAATAAGCTTTGCTTTTATTTTAGGATAGGGCGAAGGAGAGCGCGTGGTTTCCTGACTAGGGTTACGAATGAAACCAGGTTTGTCCCATACGTGCGACTCGTGGCTGACTGCACGTGCTGGCCCTCGCCTCTCGGGCCGTCAGGACGGTGCTGTCGCCCAGGTGGATCCATGGTGGATCCCATGGTGTCCAGAATGGGCTGCGCTCCTGCTCCACCTCTGCTTTCAGCTGAAAGCACCGAGCTGCTCCTCTAACCAGTCATTTATTTTATTTGAACTGGGTTATTTTGGAGTTCTCTACTGTCCTTCCCCATTCCTCCCTTCCCCTTCTCCCCCCTCAGCCACCAGCCCAGCATCTCGAAAGTTGTACAGAGGCGCACACACGCAGCAGTGGAGAGGCCACATAAGCTTTGTTGCCTTTTTCTGTTCTAATAAAACACCAAGAGATGAAGAAACCAGTGGGATAGTCAGATCTTGGGCAAAGCAGCCCATCTGGCAGCAAAGGTACCTTTCTGCTTTCCTGCTCTGGTCGTATCAACCTTCAAAAGGACACCCTGAGGAGACCGCAAGGAACCGTCCACCTCTTCTTCTGGCAGCTTCCTGAAATCCTCCTGACAATTCTTCAAACCACATACTGAAATCCCGCTCCTGCTGAAAAAAACCCAACTTTTTATTTCCAAACTCGGTGGCCTCCCAAAATGTGTCAACTCTGAAAGCTTTCAAGCTGACTGCAAAAGTTGCAGATCGTTTCTGCAGCTCTGGGTGATTATAATGGGGGAAAACACAGATGTAGTAATTGCTTTTAAAATATGATCGCTGCTCAAAAGAATTATCGGGGAGGGGGGTAATTGTTTGGAGGATGGCGTGATTCAGGACTGCTGACTTCTACTTCTCCTCACTCATTCAAAGTCACTGAGTGAGTCAGTGGAAAAGTCATTGAAACTCGCACAGTCAACAAGGGACTGACATTCATATCCAGGTTCCCAAACCAACAGCATGGAAGATTTCAGCTCAAAGGTGTGGATTTTAAAAGCAAGAGCAGGTGGAGGTAGGAGGCTACGCTGCAAGCCTGCAGGAAATGCCATCCTAAACTCTGCCGCTTCAAATTCCGGTGCTTCTTGCCCCAAATAAATGCTAACTAAAGGTGTACCGGCACTCGATGAAGTCCATTTTCAGTCCAAGCAGAAACAAGGTCCATACACCAGGTTCTCTGCGACGGCTAAAACATCACTCTGCAAAAGAAACATTCCTTTTGAATATAAAGCACGGAATAGTCATAGCATGCAAATCGTTAGTATGCAGAAGCTGCTGTCTTGAAGCTCTGCCATCAATTAATTCTTGGTACCGTAACGATCGCATCACAGGGAAGCGCTATTCTGTGTGTAGAGCAGAAGCTCTGTATACAAACAGTACAATACACGAACAGAAATCGCACCTCTGAGAGCCTTTTTATTCAGAAAAGTCAGTCATTGTGAAAGCACTACTCGCAGGAACCGGCACGGTAATCAGAACATCAGAAAAACAAAATTCAGTGTTTATCGATATGAAAGGCATGTACACAGTAGTAAGAGGGTTGTGCAGCGAGATAAATTGTTTGGAGAATAAATAGCTCGGTATCTTCCAAATCAGCTGGACAGTGAAAGCACAGATCAAATGCGAGATCTTGCAGATCCACAGGAAATGACTCAAGAAACTAGATCGAGTAAAACTTCAGCTTCCAAGCCTCAGACACGTTTGCTTCTTGCCATTGGGGCAAATGCACACATGCACAACACAAGTACATAAAAATTCGTTCAGATCGTACAGTCAAGCTCTCAAGCATTAATCAGAAAACGATTAACATCCAGTCCTCCTCAGTGGTGTACGCACTATAATGGCCTTTTAATTATATTAATGCACCCTGGGTTTTTCATGTGGCCATAACTCTCCCCTTATTCTGGTTCTGTAGTAGCCAACTGCTAAATGCCACGCTCCCCACTCCATATGTGTCGATCGTCCTGCTGACTACGAAGATTTTTGGCGTGAATTAAGGATGTTAGATGTTTGTGCAACCTCAGCATCATTTGGGGGTAAATATATAGATATATATATATATATATAGGATGGGTGGAAGTGTGTCAAATCATTACATCTGGTCTTTTATGGTACAGCAGCTGAAGACATTCCTGCCATTTCCTTGCCCCCAACCACTTACTCCTGCCCTGACTCTTCCTCTCGCTGCCAGCTCAGCTTTGCCAAGATGTTTATCATGCCATTCTGCAAGCTGGATCTTTGAATAACTTTTCAAAATGAAGAGGAATTGGGGGGTATTATTAGCTGGGACCATTTAGCAGATCCAGCAGCGTAACTCTCCAACAGGGGGATGCATCAGCACAGCCGAGGGGGTGTCAAACTGTGCTGCGCAGAGGAATGAATGGGTGGGAAGGGGACAGCGTTGCCACCCGAATGAGCGCGCCGCAGGCTGCCAAGGGGAGGGAATCAGGCTCGCGCTCTGACATGTTATCTGGTGTTACGGCCAAACCTCTAGCAATGACAAGTGTGTTACTATAATATCGGAATGCCACCAAAGCTGCGGATTCTGGTACCATCTCCAAAGGACACATGGTTTCTCCATAGGGGTAACCACCCATAAAGAAGACCTCAAAGATTTCATCAGCTTGTGCCTCCATCGCATTACTAGCAGTGCACAGATTTTTTTCTTTTTACAAGTTTCCACTTGTCTTCCAGAAAAAGAAAATTTACAGCACTTAGAAACTGAAACCAAACAGAGCACAGATATAATTTCCACCCCAAAATCTGAAGGCCCCTTTGAGACTAAATCTCATCAACTAGACTTGAAAGACAAATTGGTAAGTGGCTTCCTTAGAAATCCCAGTCGTGCAGGGTCTGAATATCTCTACACAGCGAGAGCAGACACGGGACATCTCCCCAGCTGCAATGGGAGAGAGATGCTGCAGTTGAGGAGCCTGTGGAGGCCAGAAGGGCAAGGTGATGTGCTTGGATGAGACAGATTTCTTCTCCCAAGATTGCCCGGTCACAGAGGACCTGACGGAGAAAGCAAAACCAAACCTCACTCCTAGTTATTCAACTTTATGGGCCAAACCTTCTTTTCTAAAGTTGGTTCCTGTCACCCCCTCTGCACTAATCAAGTTTCCAGGGCAGGAGATGTCATGGTAGAGCTGTGAGTACACGACGAGTTGGGCGAGTGCTTCCAGTTACGGCACTGTTCATTGCAGCAAAATCAAATTAAACTGACCTATGAAAATAGCAGCCTTATGCTGCCAGCATGCCTGCGCTCACCCCATGGCTCCAAGGGTTGATTTGAGCTCTTGTAGAGGGCAAGATGCGGTGGGACAAGCAGAAGGGAGGTGAGAAACCCATCGGTATGGGCAGAGGAGCCTTGTCACCTCAGGTCCCAGCTGCGTGGGGACAACGCTGCCTCCCTGAGCTCTTCTCCCCACAGGCTGTTAACCCCCCCCTGCTGCACTCACGGCATCGCGCTAATTGCCTACAGGAAAGTAAATCCTTCCTATGGGCCTTGGGAGCCACGACACGGAGCTGCGCCGTGCCAGGCTGCTTTAAGCAGAACCAAACTGAACCTGGTGGGGTTGAAGTGAGCCAGGCCTGGCAGGGCTGAGATGGGCTAGGTCGGGCTGAGCCGGGCCTCGGGCCGAGCGGGGCTGCCTGCGGCGGAACGCGGCCGGGACAGCTGGGCTGAGCCCAGAGCCCAGCGCGATCCGGCCGGGCCGAGCCGAGCGGAGCCGGGCTGGGCCGGGCC
>VWYH01006851.1:42381-109428 GCA_013399365.1 Pampusana beccarii | reverse complement strand
GTCGGGCCCGGCGCGGCCGCCAGCCCCGGCCCGCCGCGGCGCGGCCTCCCCCGCCATGTGAAGCGCAGGAAGATGCGGAGGCGCAGCCCGGCCGCCCGCGGCGAGGGATGAGCCTAGACGGGGAGAAGATGACCGAGGAAGCCTACCCTGACGAGTGAGTGCGGCCGCGGCCGGGCGGGGGCGGCGGGCGGGCGGGGGCCACCCTTTGTTGCCCCGGCGGGAGCCACTGCGGATCCCTCACCCCCGCCCCCCCCCCACCGCACAGACCGCGGGCGGACAGAGGGACACGGACACGCGCGTACGTGTGCGCGCCGCCCGCCCGCGCATCCGCCATTTCGCGCTCCCCCCCGGGCCGCGGTCATTTGCATACCGCCCTTTCATTCATAAAAACCCCCGGGAGGTGCGGGGAGGCTGGGGTGTGAGGAAGCGGGGGGTGGGAGGGTTTGGGGGTGCGAACCCCCGGACACCCCCCGCCGACACCTCTCCCCGCCCTGCCTGGGGGGCCGGGGCGCCCGGCGGGGGCGGCCTGCGGCGGAAGCGGGAGGGAGGGAGGGAGGGAGGGGGGGGGGCGGCGCGGCGGTGCCTCCGCTTCCCCCGGCCCGCACCCCGGGGCTGGAGTGGGGGCAGGATTGGGAACACGGGGTGGGGGGAACGCCGCGGATCCCCGCCCCGGCCGCCGCTGCCGTTTTGTGAATAGGAGGGCGGCCGCCGCCGCCGTCACATGACGCCGCATTCATAAATCCGGTCACCGGCGGCCTCCCCATTCACCGCCACCCCCGTACCCACCCGGCCCGGGGGGCTGCGGGTACCGGCTGCACCCACCCCGCAGACACCCCCGGGTCGGGAGCACCCCGCAAATAAACCCCCCCAGAGGCTGCACCCAGGCACCCAAAATGCCTGACGGTGCTGCTTTCGCCTTTTAAATCAAAATTTATTTTCTTCCGCAAAAATAAAACTCGAGGATATTACGGTGAAATTACAGGAAAGGCTTTTACAAGCCGTGCTGGCCTAAACATTGTTCCTGGCTATCTCTTTCTGGGTTTTGACAGTCAAAGAGAAATGACTCACTTGTGTGCAGGACCGGTTTCGTGCCAAGCGCCATAGGATGTACCGCGCTTTAAAATGACTTCTCTCAGGGCTTATAAAGCGGCGTCAAAATTGTGCAACTTTTTCGGCCGGGTGTTTGGAGTCTGAAAAAATCGTAATTGGCGGCATGTGCTGTGCTTATACCTTCGGAACATCAAACTCATTTTAGGGTGATTTACTGAAGCGTGAGCGGCGAAGGAAATGGCTTCTGCCTGCAAACGCGTGTGTGAAGAGGGGTTGTTATTTTGGCAGTTCTTAATGAAGAGACAATAAATACATGTTTATATGTAGCTTCTGAAATTGTGGTTATTTTGAAGTCGGTACGGTTCTTCCAAAAAAAAAAAGGAAAATTGAGTTTCTCATAGATTGCCGTGACCTGGCAGGCTGGAAGAATGTGGCCAAGTCGTTTCCAATAAAAACCCGCTGGTTCTTGGTTTGGTTTGGTTTGGTTTCGCTTCTCAAATTGGACAAGAGGAGGAGAGGTGGGTCCTCGTCTCTGGGTTTGAGGGCGCAGGGGCAAACCCAGCCCGATTCAGTGGCTGAAAGCTGGTGGAAGGTGTTTCTCCCAATGCATTTCCCTGCAGGGCTCTGTGGGGAGGTGAGTGTCGGTGTAGAGCGGCGAGCGCTCAGCTCTGATGGTTGTTTGATTTTATTTTTTGAATTTTTAAAAATTTTTTTAAATTTTTTTTGAATCTTAATCGTAGGCTGCGCTTTGTTTTAGAGTAAATTCTTGCTCCGTGTGATGCCGTGCCGAGGAAGGCTTCAGCAAATGGCTTGGTCTGCATCCTACCTGGGCTGGGGAGGGAGGCTCTCGGGTGACACTGCCTCTCCTGGGGTCACCGGTCAACCCACCACCTTGTGCTTTGGTCCCCAGGAGGGAGATGGGGAGCGCTGGTACCCAACCTGCTTCCCAGGCCAGAGTTAGTGTGTTTCTTGGTGGCTGGACGCGTTGGCTTTCAGAGGTAAATGATGCACCGTGGTCCTCACCCCAGTGCACGTCCCGAGCAGCTGTTTTCGTTGGGGCGTGATCCAGGTCTTCTCCTTGGAGGTGTTTTAGGTAAGCCATGGTTTCCTCCGTAAGCTCTTCGCTTCCAGCCTTGCATTGATTGATAGCGTCGCTGAAGCTGGTGACTCATGGGTTGTTTTTCATTTCAGTGATGGGTAAAGTGATTTTTTTTATTTTTTTTTCCCCAATATATACGGTGTTAAAAGAAATAAGGACAGGCTCTCCTGATAAGTTTTCTCGAGCTGTCAGAACAATGGTAGTATAGCGTGCTATTTGCCCTAGATATCTGGCTTTAATTTGCATAGCTATTCTCATTTCACTGAGTGCACTGTGAGCAAATGTTAACAGCCAGATTACAAAAAAAAAAAAGACCTCTGTCAGGATGCATTTTAAACTAACCCTTCTCAAGTAAATCATACGGGGTTTTCCCCCATTTTTTACTCTTTTTTTTAAAAAAAAAAATAAATTTTTGAGAATAGCTCCATAACCTTTTGAGTTTTGAAACAATTTATTATAAAAATCAAGGAGGGGGGAAAAAAACCAGGTCTTTAGGATGCTGGAAACTCATTGGTCCCTACATGACTGCACCATTTCAGATCGATACTTAGAGGTCAATTTGTCATTGCAAAGCCAGCGCCTCTTTCTGCATCTCAGCCTTTAGTTCTGCGTTCCCTCCTTCCCCCCCCCCGCCATCACTGCCGTGCTTCTCCTTTGCACATTTCGGGGAGGGCGAGAGGGGGAAGCGGGGACGCCTGGTGATAAATCAGAGGCAGGGAGCGAAAGCGGCGGGAGAGTTGAGTTTTGGGCAGCGCGGCTCCCGGGTGGGCTCTTGGCGTCTCTTTCCACTTGTAAAGCAGGAGGATGGAGCCGAACCCTCGAAGTGATTTCGGTGACGCCCGGAGGCTGCCGCCGCCTGCTTTGTTCCGATGCAGGGTTCCAAGAAAGTCACAGGAAGTAATTAAATGGAAAAGGTCAGAGAACGAGGAAGTGTTGGTTCCGCAGCCTTTTCGCTGCTTGGGATGGAGCCGCGACGCCCGGCGGCGGCTGCGTCCCCGGGGTGTCCCCCCCGTTCGCCCAGCACACCCCGATGGATTCCAGCCCATCCAGAGCCAGCGTGCTGAGCGTTTGCAAGTGGGACCAGAGGTTTTTAACGAGCTGGGTTAAGTGGAACACGTCCCAGGCAATGTAGAGGGTTGCTGCGGCGTCAGGGGGGCAGCAAAATGTGGTGTCCGACGCCTCGGGGGGTGTGTTTTCCCCATTCTGGGGAAAGGAAATGAAACTTGACTCAGGCTCGTTTGTGCTTTCGCTGGTCCCAACATCCCGCTTCTCCCCATCTCTGAGCAGGGACCGGCGACACTTGCTCTGAATACCGAGTCCATCAATATTGCAGTGTGCCCTTTACACTGAAAAAAATAATTCCTTTCACTTTTTTGGTTTTTTTCTTCATTTTAACCATACTTTTGCCCAATACCAATTATTTTTCTGTAGCTGTCATGAGTGGCTCATTCAGCTGACCTTTTTTTTTTTTTGCTGCAAGCTTGAGCTGGGGAGGAAGGCACGGGACACGCTGTGTATCGTGACATTATTGCTCGCAAATAGGACAGGAAATGAAGGGTTGCCAAAATATAACTGTTTATTTCTTGGCCCGAAAACATGCCTGTTTAAAATATGACATGTAAGTGGTTGCTTTGTTCGGCTACTGGGAGAAATTTTTAAGGGAATAATAGCTCTGTCGGATGAAGGATAGAAAAAAAAAAAGGGATTTACCCTTTCTACTTTTATCTTGGGAATGACTTGGAAAGAAGTTGTGGTTGGAGGATGTGTGGAGAGGGTGTTTGGCTGGACAACTGGTAGGGAGACCCGTGGGAAGAGGTGCCACAAGCAGGAGGAAACCGGGCTTGAGTTTCTCAGCGCGTTGGTTCACGCTACGACCGCAGGCAGCCCTTGGATAACCCCGATCCTGAACTGAAGGGGAGAGACCTAAACCACCTGCCTTCGGGCCGGAAAGTGAGGGTTTTCAGCGAGGCACCGCTCGGCCAGAACTGTGGTGGGACGGTGGCGGTGGGATGGTCCTCAAGCATGGCACAGATGCTGGGCCAGCAGTGGCTTCATCTTCAACCTGGTTTTGCAGCCTTTATCTGGCTGGGACGCAGCCCTGAGCGTGGGTTAACAGGTAGGCTTTACCTGCCCGTTTAATTAAATCCCGAGGCTGCAAACAAAAGCGCGTTGTGTGGCAAGGGTCGCTCTGGATTTAAACCGCAGAATTGTTTCCTGTCGGCCACCAAACCGCAGGAAGATGGTGGCAATTGTCCTTCTTCTGGACCAGGATGAAAACCGGGAGCCGAGGACCGAGAGACAACTTAGCTATTGGTTTCAATCCTTCCGTTTGCTTTCTGGTGTGCTTGAGGAATGGGTAAATTCAATTAAACCTGGAAGAGATGCACTTGGGAAGTTTGAATAGGCAGTCGGTCGCATCCCAACACAAGCAGGGGTTACGCGTTGATCCAGCCCATTGAATGGTAGCACCCTGTTTCCGCTGAAGTTCAGATCCTGCGCTTCATCTGCAGAAGTGCCCTTCTTGCATTCTCTGCTTTTAGGACCAGTTTTGGCCATAGGAACTGCTCCCTTCAACAAATTAATTGAAAAATGCGTTTTGTTTTATTTTTCCTTTTTTTTTTGTCCCCCCCTTTTTTAACAGTAGGAGGTCATCCTTCTTGCAGGCGGTGTGCAGGAGTGGAGAGGGCACAGAGATCAGTGAAACTAAAAGTACAGCTCTGGAGACCGTGTTTTTGATATGTGCCCTGTTTGCTAAGCGGAGCATTTGATTTTTGGAGGATTTAAAACATCTGAAGCAATGCAGAAATTTAGAAATAAATGGAAGGAAAAAAAAAAAAGGTCAGTTGATTAAAAAAGGTACAAATAGACTGTGGAGTTGATTGCCAGCAGATGCAAGTACCAGTGGTCCCCGTTTCTGTGCAGCACAGAAAGCGAGCGAGAGGCTGTTGTCTCCTAAATCCCAGCAATGGGATTTATCATTTGGGTGCTCCTGAAAACTCATCTCCACGGCTGTCACCTCACAGTTACCTCTTAGTTTAGAATAGGCTCTAACCTGAAAACTGCTTTTCAAACTTTCAGCAAAGGCTCCTCTGGTTCTGAGGATTTTAAACACTAAGAATTACTCAAAGGGCCTCTTCAGGTGAACTGTAAGCAGCTTGGGAAATTAGGAGGAGAATCTTTTCATTAATTTTTTAAAAGCACATAGCATCCTTCAAAAGCAGCTTAGGAATACCACTACCTAGTGAAGTATCTCACAGAGCATGTTTGCGATCCCCAAATTGCCCAATTGAAACAACATCCGTGAGCGATGTTGAGGTGCCATTGTCTTCTAAATCCCGGCAATGACAGAGGTGTTCTCTGGGCCTGCCAGCGGGCAGAGCGGTGCAGCATCTCCCAGCACCATCCCTGCCCTGGTGCTTTCTTCCCTCCTTGGCCATGGGGTCAACTCAGCTGGCGATTCCTAATGCTCTTTTTTTTTTTCTTTCCCCCACTTTCTTTTCCTCCCTACTGCTTTTCTGCCAAGGTTTGGTGAGTTTTCTTTCTCTTCCTTCCCTTTTTCCCTACCCACGTCCACCCCCTTTCCTTGTCAGATTTCCTTTAATCGTTTATTCTGGTGCATGCTCAGTACTGAGAACCCGATCCTCCGAAGCTGCAGAGAAATGCAGCTGGGCTGCGCTGGCCGCCTTCTTGATGCTTCCCCTTTGCGCATAACCCCCCACCTTTGGTTTTGCATCAGCTTTTCAGAGCAAAGGTTGGGTTTGCCTGCATAGTTTCTCACACCCCGTTTCCTCAGAGCAAAGCAATGCCTGAATACTCTGGCGCGGTCATTTTTAAGGTTTTTATCAAATCAGCGTGGCCGTCGGTGTTGGTACCCACAAATATCATAGCGATGCTCCTCACCTGTTTTCCTAGTCCAGCTCAATGTCGATCAGATGTTGCATGAGCAGAGGAAGCTCATCTCCTTCAAGTCCAGGGGGATGTCCTCGCTCTGGCTCATCGCTGTCCCTCCTCTGACAAGGTCCCCAGCGGTTCCTCCCTCCTCTGCCTCGTACCTGTACCACCCAGGGAAGCGGGTTTTCCTTGCTGGCCTTTCCCTCCTTCCCTTCCCAGCTCTTTGGCACAGGAGATGCCGCTTTGCCTGCAGCTGACGCTGACTGGAGCATCTCTCCATGTGGAGCCGGACATCGGGAGCCGTTCCCTCCTTCCACCGGGTTTCTGCGCTTTCCTGCCCGCTTTCTCCGTTTCGCTTCTCGTTTTGTGCTCTTTCACTTCCTTTCCCCTGCGCTCTTGGGTTTTTCTTCTTGCCTCTTGCTCATTTTATTTGTGTTGCTTCACGTGCCGCCCTTGCCTGGAAGCAGGGCTTCAGCCATCGCCACAGCTCCTGGTGCAAACCAGGCCCCGTGGGCTCTGCTGGCGATATTTTTCTCCCTAGCATCAGGGGAAGGTGGTCTGCCATAACATACAGCCGATGTAGCCATTGGTCTGCTTCGTGAAGTAGAAGTAGATGCTTCACCTTAAAAGTTAAGCTGTGTTTTATCAAAAACAACACTACAAAGTGCGCTTTCAATGATGTTAAAGGCCCTGCTGCCAACAGCTGGCAGGTTCTACCTGTTGCAGTAGGTCTAAGTGAGATATAACCCAAATTATTATTTTTGTCTCCAGTCTGCTTTTTCTTAGGCTTTTGGAGTAACTTTCTTCTTAGACTTCACTGCTTGCAGCTTGCACTTCTAGGACTATGTTTTGGGTTTTTTTATTTTTATTTTTTTTTTCTCCCCTTTGTTCTCAACTCCTACATGTGCTGTAATCAGAGGACAGATCTTGACTCCGTCAGCCGAGCCCGGTACCTGATGGCTATTCCAGCTAGGAAGGAAACTTCTTACTGGCAGGCATGGGGAGCAGGGGTTACAGGCGTTTCTGACAAAATTACTTGATTTCCCCTTCTGTGGTGGTTTCAAAAGTGAGATTGTGGAGTTGCCCACCTCCACAAAGTCCTTGGACTTCGACATTGGTGCCTAGCAAGGAGAAGAGCGTTTCATGTCCTGGGATCTATGGTGGTGGTGGTGGAGCTCGTTCCTTGCTGGCTCGTGCTTCTTGGCTGAGGTGCTGCAGAAACGAGGCAAAATGCAAGCAGAAAATAGCATCTTTAGTGAACTACCTAAACAATTAATTGCTTTTTTGTTGTTGTTGTTTCTGTGTGTATTAAATGACACTTCAAAAGTAACGTTAGGCCTTGCTACCTGTGTACATCTCCCTCTCTAGGAACAGAAGTGTGTGTCTCTTGTTGAGAGCAACTGCTTTCCCCATTGTTTTTTTGTTGTGTTTTTTTAATAGGAAAGTTGAGTTGGTCGCTGTTGCGCTTCTGTTGCTCTTTGTGAGGTTCGCTCTGATGGCGCTGGGAGATGTGTTGTAAAACCTGATGGTGTTTTTGATAGAGCTTATGGGAGGCGCATCCCTCTGCTTGTAAGGACCTGCGCTGCCGTGCGAGGACAGGAACGTGTTCTGCACATGCACTCTCATCCTGAGGAGGTCTGGAAACACTTAGATTATTATTTTTTTTTAATTGCATTATACATATGTCCTGTTTGATAGTCTCATTACTTCTTTGCTAGTTGAAAGTGGGTCTGAAGACTAGACAGCTTCCCTCCCTGCGCTGTGCCTTACAAAGTTTAGCTTTGCTTGCCTGTTAGCTGAGTAGTTAGGAGCGAGATTAATTTCCTTTGAGATAGCTGAAATACGCTGAAGGTGTTTGTGCAGCAGTCTGAGTTTCAAAACACTGTGAGAAATCACGAAGCTTATGCCCTAAACACCAGAGCCTGTTGCAGCTCCACAGTCTCGCCTACCAGTTCCCTCCTCACCCTCCCCTCGCCTGCGCAAAGACATCATTTCTTAAATGGTGTGGGTTTATAGGAATTAAGTCCATGCTTAGGATTAGCTGATGCCACTAGCAGCAATTAGCATCTGAGCTAAAGCACATCTGTGTAATCTTTTTTTCTTTTTGAGTCTCTAGACCAGGGGCGTCAAACTCATTTTCACCGGGGGCCACGTCAGCCTTGCAGTTGCCTTCAAAGGGCTGAATGTAATTTTAGGACTGTATAAATGTAGTAGTTAATAGTTTTGGGACATTTAAGAGTTTTGATACCTTTCTGAAAGTTATCAGAAAACTTTAAAATTAGATACCGTTATCTTAAAGTCGATTAATTTATGGCTGTTCCCTTCCTTACTAACCATCCTCAAACAGGACTAGCTGTTTAAAGTCCTGCAATATATGTTCACCTATAGTTGACAATTTGCAGCTTATACTTTTTATACTTCGAATCTCATCTAATGAGATAAGGATTTTTTTATAATTTGGGGCTATATAATATTCTGATACAACAAATATGTCATATACTTCCATGAAAATGAGTTTGACCCCCCCCTGCTCTAGACCATTTATTAATTCACATGCTGGTGGTGGAAAGCAGTTTTCAGGGGAGGAACATGAAGTGAAAGAAGGCTCTTACATAGCCATATGTGTATCTATTTCTAGATAGGGGGGAGGTTTCTCCCTTTTAAGTATGGGCAACACTCATTTTTTTCTGCAGCCGAAATGACTCCGCACCTGTAGCATCTTAAGCAGGTCCCTGCGCTGAGGGGGATGCTCCCAAAAAGATACCTGCCGTGCTTGCTCCCCTCCATCGCGTGCTGAAAACCAACTTCGCTCGCTGCATTTCTTCCGCTGACATGCCCCAACACTCCCGCCTGGGCTTTTTTTTCAAGCGCTTGGAAAGCAAAGCTGGCTGTTTACCTGGTTTTACGAGTGGAAAGGTATGCCCCCGAGCTGATACGGGGTTACTAACGCTTCAAGTTGCGGCGTATAGGGAAACGTGCGCTTTGCCTCAAGTTGGGATGAAATGAGGCGAAGGCGGGGGGTGAATAGTTGGGTTTGTGCCCCGGTGGTGAGCGGCATCCCGGGGAGCTGGTCACGAGCATCCTTCCTCCCCTGCAGCCCATCACCCACCTCTGGGCTGGGGTGGCGGGAGGGTACCACCAGATGGGTTGTTGGTGGCATCATTACAAGTTCTCTGAGGGCTGGGAAAAGAAAAAGTGTCCAAGTGTTAATACTGGAGAGCTCTGGTTTTTTTATTATTCTCCAGAAATCAAAGGGATGCCATAACAAGTTGCTGGAAGGCATCAGCGGAGCTGGCGAGTAAACTCGGCGGTTGCTGCAGGGCTTTTGGGTCTGGGGTTGCAGGTTGTCTACGGTCTGGTTCTTAAGAACTAGGTACAGGTCTGAAAGTATCACCCAGCTATTTTAAAGCACATTTAAGAGTTTTTTCAGCTGTTAAACTTAGATTTTGTTCAGTAGCGCAATTCCTTTAATGCTTGGACCTTTGCATCTCTCCATCATTTGTCCGTAGTGCGTGGGTGAGGTTCAAGGACAGAAGTCCAGCGGCACAATGGGGAGCTGAGTGCCTGAAGAGCAGGGGCTAGACCTGTCGTTGACCATCTTTTCTATGGTTTTGGCGATGCAGATGCCTTATTTGATAACATTTCCTGAACCCTAGAGTGCTTGATTCCTTAGCACTGACTTTTTGTTTTTAACTTTTATTAAAGCCACCGCTGCCTCGGCGGGGATGAAGATTTGGGGTCCACAGTTAGACCGCAGTGTAAATCCCTGTATTTCAGAGCTTGTTACACTTGATGTTTTTAAAGTGTGTGTAAATTACAGAAAAGCCACTGATATTTCAGCAGAGCATACTTGTGCCTTTTTTTTTTTCTTTAAATACTGGTGAAATGATAGCAAAAACTTTATCGCTGGAGATTTATAGCGCTGCCAACATAATTCATTCTTGACTGCAACTTGGCACGAGAGGTGTTAAGCTGGTTGCAACCCGTCATTGCTTTGCGTGTTGTTACTGGATATATGCAGTTTGGTGGCTGTAAAGATACTGCATAGAGGTCTGTGAAACAGTAATTCCAATACTTGCGTTGCATGAATGACCTTGTGTTTTTAAAAAAGCATCTGATATTTAGTTGAACTAGAGGAAAAACTTAGTGCAGAGCTTGTTTTCTGGGTTTAAAAACAAGAAAAAGGCTGCAGTACAATTAAACCACTAGAGCTGCTTAAGAGAAAAGTTTCCTGGTGTGGTGTTTGTTGTTTGGTTTTTGTTCTTCTCTCTGCAAGTATTTAGGATTTGGGTATTGTGATAGTAAATGAGAGCCCAAATGTTGAATGGCTGGAAAATTATTAAGCAATGCTGGAGATGAGCCTTCTGCTTGTTGTGTGAAGGAAGTGAAATGTCGAGAGTTAGCTAGCTTGGTAAAAAATATATTAAACAGGAAAAGGTAGGAGAAGGGGGGAGAGGGGCTAAATGCATTTTAAAGATGCAGTTAAAAACCCAAACAGCATTATGTATTCTATACACAGGGAGAACTTGCAGATTTTTCGGGAAAAACACCCTCATTTTCCTGTATCTTTTCTACCGTAGTGACTTGGAGCTCAGTCCTGCTGAACCGTGGGACTTTTCATTAAACATCTACAGCCACTTCGAAGGCGCTGGGTGTAAATATTACAGAACCATTACGGACAGGCAGGCTGGTGCGGAGAGCACGGTCTTGCAAATGCAGTCAGGAAGTTCTAGAAATACCCTTTATAAACACTGCATCCTACAGGAAGAACCTTAAAGCCCAAATAAACCGTTTCCCCTATGCCTATGTATACATAAACTCTACTGGTTCAAAAGATCTTATCAGGTCAGTGATGTGCCTTTTTACAGTAGTTCCTAAAACAAGTTACATGATAAATACCGACTCTTTTTTTTTTTTCCTTTTTTTTTTTTAAGCTTTTTATCAGGTTTTTCTGTACTTTTACAAGTTATTAAAAAGTCTGCCTCTCACTCACCCTTATGCAGAAGTCATAAACCTTCCCAGGTCAGTTCATGTGGATAAGTGACCATTTTTGGTTAAAATCCTTGCAAACGCAGAGGCGCGTGGCTTGGTGCAGATGGGCAGAGGCAGAAGGAGGGTGGGTGATTTTTATCTGTTTGACTTGATGTCTGCGTGGGGGGGGGGGGAATCTTCCCCCACCTAAAAGTTGTGCTTATATGTATGTGGTATGTGTAGAAATGATTAACAGGCAGGAGATAAAGGGTAGGCAGAGATAGGCTTATTTTTTTTTTAATGCATTGGATTGAACTCCAAAAGTTTGTTGGTGCCGAGATTGCCATGGCCATCTTGATGCTGGGCTGGAAAACATTAAAATATGTCTGCTTGTGGTACAGTGATATTTTTACCCAACTTCTCTGCTGTGTTTACATATTAAAAATCTTCTTACTTCTCTCCCGGTTTTATTATTAGGTCCCAGAATTGCTTGTGTACCCAAAGGCCAAGATCTAGCTGGGGTCTCCCAGGTTTTGGGTATGGAACTAGCGGTCGCTGTGCTGATCCTCCCCCAGCAAACGGTTAAGGAGCCCTTTGAAATCGCAGGCTACGAGTGAAAAAATCCCGACCTACCAAAGTTTGCCACCGACCCCTCATTTGGTTCGGTTCTGCATGCACACCCTTAAACAAGGTCCCTAAAATAAATTCCCAGGGCGTGCAGAAAAGCCCTCCCTCCACCCCGGACCCCCGTAAGCAACAAAAAAGTCTGTTCCCTAAAGTTAGCAGCCATGTGGTTTATTGTAGAAATGGCGATTGTAAAGATCTGTGAATAGAAACACGAAAATCCCCATCTGAGGCGTTTTTATCGTGGATACCAGGGTTTGGTTGTGGAGCGCCGAAATTCTGCTGCAGTTGGTGCCTCTGCATCCATGTGCCTGGATATGTTCTTGTTCAGGAAAGCTCTGGGCCAATTGTAAACTGGGTTAATTCATTGATATAATTCACTGTTCTGTACAGAAATCATTAAAAGATATTTCTAGCAGCTTTGTTGATGGTGAGGGTGTTTGGGTGGGTTGGTTTTTTTTTCCTCCTTCCCTCTACTATATCTCTAAGGAAGTGTGGGCCACCTTTATCAGAGTATTGGTGGAATAGCTTCCCCAACCTTTCATAAGGTCAAACAAAAAAACAAACACTCCTCCTAATGGGAAGGAAGGGATGGGGAGAGAAGGCTGGTTGTGTATGCTTTCCCATTCATGTTTTGAAAAGAAAATATATAAATTTTTTGAGTTGGTGCCCCGTAGCTCATGTGATTATAGGAGTTGAGAGCTGGAAGCTTAATTTGCTTTCTCAGCGCTGCCTTAAAGAAACAAAAGCAAAGGGTAGTAGCAGTGAGCTTGCTGCTTTGGTTTTGCCTTTGTTAGACAAAATGCACTCCAAGTTCTACGGTGATTTAAGGAACAAAATCACTGGGTGCTTTTGCAAATCACTTGTCTTTGGATTACAAGTGTAACTTAAGGTTTCTGTGTTGATTTGAGGTAAGACGATACCAAGGAACACATGTCCTTTGTTCCAGCACTTACGTTTTGGGATTTCAGTAAAGCGTGTGCTCTTTGTGCAAATTTTGTGTTAAGAACAGTTAAATATTGCTGGACTATTTCCCTCTTCTGCTTCCTCTCTGCTGCAGGAATAGGAGGGATAATTTTTCACGAGATCATTTAGTAGGTTGTAGCTCTACGTGGGTCTGGTACTGTTCTGAAAATAGCTAAACCTGGTCCTCCCCTATATGTGTTTTAAGAAGGGAGAAGTTGCTCTGATTTACATGCTTGGGCCTCGAATGGTGGAGGTGGGAATAGAAATGCTTCCCCAGCCGGACCTTCTCCAGATGATCATCCAGTCACTGCTGGTGAGTCCTGGGTACCTACTCATGGTACAGATGTTCAAGGCAGCCTGGTGCCACCTTTGTCCAACAGTACAGCAACCCCTGCCATGTAAGCAAGGGTGAAAAATCCAAGCTGCTTTGCCAGGGGCTCCTGGATCTGTTGTTCCTGACCGGTCATCTGTGGAACAGTTGGAGACGATATATGACGTGTGCTGTTGGTTGCAATTAATGCTCTAATGGACTCTTTCGGTGGATTTGCAGGGATCTAGCTGAAAACTGCTGCCGGTGCTCGCAGGGGACGTGCCTGGCACCTGGAAGAGGTTGTGTCTTCAGATGGTTCGTGTCAGGTGGCCTTCAGCTATGAACTGGGCATCAAAGAGAGATCCTTTACGTCTTTTATCATCTGTTGTGGACACAACAGTCCAAATGTTAGGATGCATTAAAAAACGCTTGGTTAAGAGCCACCAGCGTTGCTTTTGAGTGCAGTTGGCGCTGCGCTTTTTTGCAGTCTATATGGAAGTAAACATCCCTGTGTGTAAGAGGAACAGTGGGGATAGAAGGGAAGGATGGGATGGTGGAGAAATTTGTTGACTTAATCGGTGGCGAGTCAGCAGAAAAAGGACTGACGGTTTTTGTACTGATTCGTCCCAGTTGGTGGCTTTATAGACTGCCATGACATGAACCTGGGCCAGCTGGGTCACCCCTTGCTACACAGGGCATGGGAAGGTTGTGTATTTTTCTTAGACCAGTAGAAACGAATCTTCTCCGTGTCTGCAAGCAGCGTCTTCCAGTGTCAGCTGGTGCGCATCTTCCTTGGCTTATTGTTCAAAGGAGCATTACTTATAGGTACGGAGCACCTGGCTTTTTTCTGACCTGCTGAGTTGCTGTGATATTTGCAGAGGAAAACCCAGTTCTGCTTTCCCCCATGAAGCGGTGGGGAGCACAAGGTCATGCCAAGCCCCTCTTTGCAAAATGGCTCAAAAGAGAGGGATGCTTTGCGTTTTGCTAGCTCTGAGCTGAAAGAGGCTCCCAACAGCTAATACCCAGCTGCTCTTTTAAGCCGTTGTTTCCTTAGGTGGAAGGAATAAACGCTCAGCCCCTTTCCTCTACTTCTGCATGTGACTTTTGTCAGCAAGAAACTTCTGCTGTTCCCCGAACTTGTGAGTAAAACGAGCTCCTCAGGACAGAGGAGGGAAACTCCTTGAGAGCACTCTCCAGCATCAAAATGCACCGTATGAAAGCACGTTTGTACATTTTGTTACACGCAGGAATTCCTGGCCGTACCCAGCTGTAAGTAAATAGCCAGGGAGAGGCGACTGGAGCGTGACGGGTGGCTGAGGTTGGCGCGGAAAGGCACGCACTGTGGAAATCCGTGGTGCAAAGCAAACCATAAAGGGAACCGTGCTGTGTTTTACAGAAGTGGGGGTGTGTTAGGGGAAAACTGCCCCGTGCCTAAAGCTGTGCTCAAGGTCTCCTGCAACACGTACAGAGAACACGGAAAGGTTTTCTTCAGTCGGTAGGTAAATTTTCCTGTTGTCTTGTCCATTTCAGGACACTTGAAAAACGATGATAAGTCGATGAAAGGAAGTAACCCATTGGGGTGTTTTGCTGATTTGATGTTTAGCTTTATACTCTGTACAGAAAAATCTCCAGACGTTTAAAATCATTTTCTAGAGCATGCATATTGTAAGGTCGAGGAAGGTCTTACCTATAGATGGCCTGAGCTGGCCTTGCAGCCCCCTATGTTGGTGAGAAGGCACAAAACCAAGCAGGGTTTTCCTTGGATGGTTCCAATAGGAATGTGCCTGGTTGAGCACCTGGTTCAGGCACCCCTTGCTGTGTGATTCATAAAGGGAATTTAGAAACTCCCTGGACAGCAAAGGTCAATTTTTAAAACCCAGCAAAAACTTAAGACTGGAGAGAGGAGGAAATGTGGCTTGTTGGAAGGTGCTGTGTTGCGGGGAATGTGGATGTGCTGTGCAAGAGGTTCTTTGCTTAATTGAACAAGAGAAGTCGAAAGGGTGTGCACATTCACAGCTTGTACACGTTCTTGTTATTTTATATTTAACATCTGAAAACTGTAGGCCTTAAATATGGGAAAGCAAATACTTAAAAGGATAAAATCCAGTCTCTGTACATTCGTTTTATTTTGGAATATCTCAAATACAGGAACTCTTTTGCAGGAAAGTGGCTTTTTCGTTCATGATCTAATTAGAATGCAAAATATACTATCTTCTTTTGTGCTTAAGGAAGATGTTTGCTTCTGTATGTGGCAACTCCCCTCTGCAGGATAGCCTTAATTTTGTCAAGAGTGGTTTGTTGTAAAGGTCAGAGGGTGGTTACTGTCTTTCCTGCGATCAGCTGCGCAGGCAGATGTGGAAAAAGTCTTTCTGAGATTGGTCTTTGTGGTTTTTCGTGCAAAAACACATGACCTGGCACAGAGATATGTAAGTTTGCAAGAAACCTGTTTATCTAAGAAGGTATTTCCCATGTGTTTGGTGACCGGGAGGTACCTTCCAGATCGAGTCCACTGCCCGAGCATGGCCAGCGGTTGCAACCGCTCAAGGATGAGCCTCAAAGTTTTGGTAGCATCAAGTATTTCACAGGCTTTTTCCTCGCGTTGTGTAGCATGGTGGTCTTGGCTTATGTTGTCTATGGCTGTAGCTCTAGTTTTGTGAATGCTTTTTGCCATTTAGGGCTCCACTGTGTTTTGGATCATGCATACATTAGTTTGCCCATGTCATGGAGCAGGACTGTGGCAGAGTGGATTTTTATTTTATTTTTATTTTATTTTTATTTTATTTTTATTTCTTTAGCTAGGCAGTGTGCTGAACGTGTTCTTCATTTTGGGTAAAATTAACCCTTTTCCCCACCCCAAGCTGCTCTCCCACCTTTGGACTTCCACAATGTGAGACATGCAGAGCACACGATAGGTTGGCATGCTGTTTCAATTAACTATTCAATTCTTTAGCCTGGGATATGACCTAATTAAACTTGAAGAGCATGCTTGCCTCAGGTGAATAGCAAGCCTGCCCAAACAAGCACTAGGACACCAAGCAAAAATGACTCCATATCAAAGGAAAAGCTTAATTTTAGCCTTGCAAATCTAAATAGGATGTAGCACCTTCAGCAGCCCGTGGATGCGGGTCACTGCATCGCCAGCTGTTAGCAAGTTAAAGTCAATGAAATCTGCCATTTGGAAGCTGCCTGGGCGCTGCCGGGCCCACGAGAGCCGCCTGTGCCCATTTCACAGCCGTGTTGCAGGAAAGCGAGCGAGGAACCTCTTTGAGCTCGCAGTGCTTGGCAGGGGAGCACGGAGAAGTCCTGAGTGCCATCCAGGAGCAGGATTTTTGGAATAGTCCCCGTACCATCCTCCATACCGGCGACAGCTGGTCATCGTAGGCATGGTGGGTGTCTAAGGTCCCTGGCAGCAGAGCCCAGCCTTCCTCATTGCCACCTTGGTTGGCAGGAGAGTCCACACGCTCTTAAGTGCCATTAAGCTGCTTGATTGTTATTATTATCTTTTATTTTGCTTCTGATGTCATTGGCATGCATCTCTGACGTGCTGAAGTAACCACGGACCTCAGACGCTGGTTGATTTAATGGATAAGTTAAAAACGCCCTGTGCGAGGGCTACGTGAAGCCAAGAAGTCGTGAGCTGTCCCAGAAGAAGAGGTGTCCAACACTTTCGGCATCTCCTGGCTTACAGCTGTCCTTGTGCTCTGTATCCAGCATCACCAAGGCTCGGAAAGCTGCTTCAGACAAGGCGCCCGTCATTTTATAGTGCTTTTTTGTTACTTCTTGCTAATTTTGTGTGCTTTGAAGAGCCAATCTGTGACTTCTGAAAGGCTCTCTTTAGTATTGACAAAGGATGGAGAAAAACAGACTGTCATATTTTGCTAATTGGCTTGCAGTTGACGAACTGCCCTAATGGCAGGAGTCAAAGTTTGGTATTTTTGTAGAAGCGTTGTCCAGTTTTTCTTCATAGCTTGTTCCTTCATCTTTGACTACAGCAAAGAAAGAAGGGGTGAAGCCAGAATATCTGGGTGTCATTTCAGGGCGGAAATGACATTTCTGGGTGTGAAGCGCAGGGAGCATCGGCAAGCGCCGTATACGGGTGCAGATTCTCACTGCCACCTCAAACACTTAATTAGTTGGAGAGCATGAACTTTAACAGCGCTCTTGGTAGTGATTTCCTAGAAGCTGGTGCTCAATGGCTCTGTCTGTGTCTGTTATTATTCCAGTTTCTGCTTGTAATTGATGCGAGTTGTTTAATTACCAATACTATCAGTCAACGCGAGGAGCTACAAGGGCGGTGTAAAACGTTTCGTCGTGGAAAACCCTGGTGTGCTGACTACACGCGGGAGACGAAAACAAAAAATTAGGGAAGATTATCAGCTGGTCCACTTGGATGTGCAGCGATCCAGCAGGATTTTAATGTGATTAATCACTTGAAAATGGAATGCGAGTTGGCATAAGGCAGGTACTACTATTGAGCCTGGCTCAGGTGGGCTTTTGGGTGCAGACCTTGGCTTATCCCTCGTCGTCGGGGAGCACGTTGATGTGCTCTGCACCACTGTAGCAGCATCGGCGTTTTTCTAGGCAGGAATAACTTGTGTGAACTCAAATTTTAAATTGTTTCTTAGTCAGATCTTTGCTTCTCTGATTTTACTGCAATTTAATTGACCATACTGTTTTTATAGTTGGTTGCTATCCTAGTTGATGTGTGCAAAATCAGAAAGCATGTGGCTTGGTATATTCTGTGTCAGCCAAATAGCAAATGCTTAATATTTAGTGCAATATGTGGGTATTTATTTGTCTATACAAATGTGCCATATAGTAAGGATACAAATAACGCATAGTTCTTCAGTGCAGTTGTGGTAGAGGTCAAATCCAAATGGAAAGCTGGGCTGATAGTATTGCACTTGATTTTTTTTTTTTTTAATTTTTTTTTTTTTAATGTAGATCACTGTCCTCCATAGTTAACTAACATCTGCTAACGTGGAAATTTAATTTTATTTCCTCAGCGATGAATGCCTTAGTTCGAAGGGATCACTTCCAGTGGGCAAAAATAACTCAACAGCATAGGGTACTGAAGAGCAAAGTGACGAGAACATTTCAGAAGCATAAATATTTAAACAGACCTTTTTTACAGTTCAAGTTAAACTCCATTTCTGTAGTTATGACACTTCATGCTCTGGGAATTCTGCAGACAGATGTGAGTTTAATCCAGCTCTTAGGGTAGCATTCAGTACATCTGCGTAGCACTGGTTGCAATGGGAATGATCTGGATTTTTTGCAAGAAGGAGGTGGGGAAGTTGCTTTAAAAAGCTCCTGGATGAGGACAAATTGGTGTGGTGTCCTTGTCCCCTACTTTCCCCACCTCCTTTAATAACAGAAGACCCCTGGGCAATACTGTGCCTTAGCCCAACTCACTTAAGTAAGACAACTTATATCTAAGATGGGGCAGGAGTCCAAGGGCTCCTTGCGATGCCACCACGAGGTAGCATGAGGTGTTCGAGGTGGAAGAAAAGGTTAGTGCCTCCAGACAAAGTGGTTCTATCTGCTCTGCTGAGGCGACTTGCGGTTGTCCGAAAATAGTTGTGCCACCAATTTGCTGGAGAAGCGGTGGGTGGCTTTAGCACATCCCCGTTGCGTCCTTGGGGAGGCTGTAATTCCGGGTGACGGTAGTTTTGTTTCGATTTGAACTAAGACCAGGAGAGTAAAGTCCAGAACAGCTTTTCTTTGTAGTTTATTTGTGGCAAACCGCTTCATTTCCAACGAATATTACCTTATTTGGGTATTACAGTGAATATACTGAAATACGTTATCTGGAGGGAGTGCCTTCATCCTGTGGCTGGGGATGGTGGAAATGCAATAGCAAAAGAACTTGATTTATCAATATCGCCTACAGAACACTGTCCAGGTAGCGGCAGCCCTTTCAGTGGCTTGTAATGTCTTTAAACAAGGTGAAAAGTAAATAACACTTTTGCCTGGGGAGGTGTCTAATCTGTAATGTGCGGCATGGCCTCCCTGGCCTGCCAGCTCTGGGGATCTGGGTGAGGAAACTCTCTGCAGCTGCTTTTGTATAGAGAATAGTGTGACCTGCAGATGGAGGCTTTTGCTGGTATCTTAAGCTTCAGAAAAACAAATAGTCCCTCAAAATAACATTTAAAAAAAAAAATAAACTTCCACTTCTTCCTGTTTTTATAGTTTGCTTATTTCCTCAGTGTCATGGTTTTGTCTCCACTACTGCGGATTATTAATCTTCAGAGGATCAGGACCTTCATAGAAATATTTCCTGTACATGTTTATGTGTCTCTTTAACAAATTAGTATCTACTTGTTCTCTTCTGAATTTTCCTGCAAATAATAGGAAACTCTGCTTCAGTAATAAGGCTTTTTTGTTAGAAAAAATACCTAGATGAATCACCGTCAGGGCTTAAAGTACCTTTTGTATGACTTAGTCGATGGCATCCTTTAGGACATCTGCCAGTAGCCCCAAATTCCAGAGGTCTCTGTGTTGGTTTTGTGGAAGTTTTGTTTCAGATAAGCTTCATTTATTCAGTCGTAAGTGCATCTGGAGGTCTCCTGTCCGGGTGTTACCTAGACACCTAGAAGAGGGATGCTGCTAAGTCTAGAGCTTGTCTTGAGACTGCCACAGATTTCCACTTAATTCATTAGCAGGAAGATGTATGCAAGGCAAGCGTTGGCTGTTAGTCAACAGAAGAGCACTGTTTTGCATGTCCAGCCTTTATTTTGCCCTGTTTTAAAGGGGTGGAGGCAATATTTTCAGCCACTATACTACCAACTGATCTTACTTGTAGCTAATCTCAGCGCAGTTTTTGAATACATGGCTTAAAGATGTGCATTTAAACATATTCCTCCTAAAACATGCGTGCTTGCGCATGGTGGATGGGGACTCGACTCTCAGGTTCTCCATGGAGTTGTTAGAGCCTGGGCACATCTGGACAGACTGAAGCGAAGATGCAGTTTCTCCCTTCTGCCTCTAAACTGATGGTATCCATCATCCATGCATCTCCAAGGGAGCGTGCTGGGTTAGGATGAGTAGCTGGCTTTCCGCCTCGGCTTTCTATTTTGGACGGAGCTCTCGTCATCCGCTTTGTCCTTGAATATACTGAAGCTGGGTCTGTTATGCCACCCACAACTCAATGCTTGTGCCGGCTCGCATTGGTATCCATGGCATCTTCATGGCGTTGGCCTGGTGGCTTCTCCAGGGCTGTCCCTTTAGTGGAGGAAACATGGGTTTGGCACCTTATTGTGGTGCTAACATTAATAAAAAGGCGTCCCTGGATGAAGAAGCAGCTTGCGGGTCCTTCAAGGCATAACCTTTTGAATTGCCCCTTGTCCCGCTTTGCAAAGTAATATAGGAGAGAGCACTTGATCGGAGTCAGAATGGCTTGAGGGGGTGGATTTTTTTTTGGTGTTTGTTGTGGTTTATTTTTTTTTTATTGTTTGTTTTTCAGACAGCTCAGCAACTTGTGGTATCCCATCGGGGTGCAAATTGTTTAGCAGAGCTCGTATTCAACTCGCTTTGGGGCAACGCGTGCATATTTCTCTCCCTTAGCACGTCAAAACGCCATCGCTGTTTTCTCCGAGTATTAATTTCTGGCGGACAACAAGGCCTTACAGGGCAGTCTTGGCACGTCGTGCTTCCACCGCCGTCTTGTCTGGGAGCCAAAACATCCTGCTGGAGCGTTGGGTGCGGAGCTGCCATCCCTGTGCACGAATGCAGCAGGGACCCATCTTCAGACCAAGGCTTTTCCGTTCTAAAGTTTCTCTTGCTCCAGGATAGGAGCAGACATAGTGCGAGAGGCAGGTAAATCCTGAGCGAGGAAGTCAGAAACTCATAACTGGATGAAACCACCTTAAGAAAAAAGAAAATGAAGTTAGTAGATGTGCACGCTTATCCTTCCACATTTCCTCCCGTCAGTTTTTGCGTCTTTGGTAAACAAGAATTAAAACCCTAGTTAAATCTGAGTTTATGGGGAGGGGAAAAAAAATAAGCCGTTTTGGATTGAGATAAACGCTTGCGATTCCATTATCATCCGCTGAACACATGTAGAGTGGTTATGACACAGCTTGAAACAGTGAAAAACAAGTGGAAAGTTAGAAAAAAATCAGGGTATATCTTCTTCCTCCTGTCTAGACAGTTACCTTAACAATATAGTGGAGTTGGGCAGGGTATAGATGGGGCTTTGCCCAAAGATAGAAGGTAAATATTTTCTTCTCGCGGATCTTCAGCAAGAAGATAACATTGCTTTTCTTCAGTATTCATTTTTTTAATGTTTTTAAACAGTGTGTCGTGGCCTGTTAAATCACAAAATCATTTAGGTTGGAAAAGACCTTTAAGATCATCAAGGCCAACCGTTAACCTAACACTGCCGAGTCCACCTCTAAACCATGTCCCTAAGCACCATGTTTATGTGTCTTTCAAACCCCTTCAGGGATTGTGACTCAACCACTTCCCCAGGCAGCCTGTTCCAATGCCTGACAACTCTTCAGTGAAGAAGTAGAACCATAGAATTGTTTTGGTTGGAAAAGACCTTTAAGAATGAACAGATTTGCATAAGCTGTTATACATATATACTTAGATATTTTCCAAGCTTAGCAGATTTTTTGGTCTTGCGTGGGGCATTGATGGTATTCCCCAATCAAACCCAGGAGATTTGAGACTGCAGCTCCCAGCTGATACTGAGTATGCCAAAAAGTCGGATGGGAACTGAATGAGCAGCTCCTTCACCATCTTTGCTGCTCAAAGGAAAGGCCACGGGAGCCTTCAGTCACCTTCAGATGTGCCAGAGGACACCGACTGTCCCTAGGCAGACGTACCTAAAACTTAACCTTTTTGGAAGGAATTGGCAATGAAAACATGAACGTGCAGCACGTTGGACAACTCATCCTCACTCGTCAGAATGAGAATATGGGGTGACCCCCAAGGTGATCTCCACTGATAGAATTACATGCCTTTTGTGAACATAATTGCTCTTCCCAGTGAGATACTCAGCTTGGGCTTCACACCACCGTATCTTACAGCTTTTAAAAGATCCGCCTATTAAACCAACGCACAGGAAATAAAAGCCATTGAACGCGAGTGACACTTTTGTGCCCGGGCGAAGGACGAAGGTAGGAAGAGAGGCACACAACTGCCTGCAGCTTGAGGAAACGCTTGTTTGTTTGTTCTTCTTCCAAAGCCCTTCGCCTTTGCAAGGGAAGCAGCGGCAGAGATGTAAACAGGAAAGCTGGCTGCAGGGAGAACCGAGCTTGGGAGATGCGCACAGCTGGCTGCGGGAAACCAGAGGTATTGGTGAGAAATCTCTGGTTGCTATAGGGTTTAAATAATAACGTCAGAAAGCTGTGCGATAGTCAATGCCAGGTGTCCTGGCACAGGGCAGGCATACACTGTGCAGGAGGGGAAACCTGCCCCTGTGTCCTTTCTGCTCTCCAAAAGAGGCAGACTGTGAGGGTCTAAATTCACAATAAAATAATGCCCACACTACTAAAAATCAAGGCAGAACATTAAACATCTTCCCGTAAGTCTGTAAAATAGCAACTTGTTTCCAAGAGCAGTGGAAAGAGCTGGACAAGGTATATTTTAAGGACAAGATAATATTTTACTAACAATCACGGAACGGTTGGGGTTGGAAGGGGCCTCTGGAGATCACCCAGTCCAACCCAGCTGCTAAAGCAGGTTCACCAGAGCAGATCACACAGGAATGTGTCCAGGTGGGTTTGAATGTCTGCAGAGAAGGAGACTCCACAGCCTCTCTGGGCAGCCTGGTCCAGGGCTCTGGCACCTCAAAGGAAAGAAGTTTCTCCTCATATTCACATGGAACCTCCTGTGCTTCAGTCTGTGCCCATTGCCCCTCATCCTGTTGTTGGGCACCACTGAAAGTCTTGGTCCATCCTCTTGACACCCACCCTTGAGATATTTATAAACATAAATAAGATCCCCTTTCAGCTTTTTGTTCTCCAGGCTGAACAGACCCAGCTCTCTCAACCTTTCTGTGTAAGAAAGATGCTCCAGACCCCTCAGCATCTTTGTAGTCTGAAAAGTGGAGGCAGAATGATCCTGAAAATGTAAGCTGGTCAGATTAAGTCAGTCCCCAGCAAAACAGGGAGCTGGCTGAGAGGAGACGCAGTCAATGTCAGCTTGAGTGTATGAGCTCGGAGCTGGTCAGCACAGTTTTATAGAAGTTTTCGGTGGATTTAGAAACGTAGGTGGATAAAGATTATCATGTCATGTGGTCTGCTGTGTCTTGCTGCGTTTGTAGTGGCTTCTAGCATGAAGTATTGAGTCCTGGCGTGGGGGATTTGCAAAAGATAGTGCCAACCCTCAGAAGGAGCAACGAGTGGCTTGAAATCTAGAAATAAGAAATTGGAGAAGACAAGAAACTGCATATATGTGATTTGGGGTATGCATAATTAGTTTGGGAGTACTTGCATGGGGAAAATTTTTATCCTACAAAAAGCGACGGGAAAGATGCAGTGGTTAGAGGTTAAAAGAAGATTCACAGCTTAAAAGTAAAGTATTTTTTTAGGAATGTTGTGGAATCTTCATCAGTTGAGATCTGTTGCAGATAAACTGGAGTAGAGCATCTGCTAGATTAGAGAGTCTAGATTAAAGCTGAAATGAAACAAAAGTTTGGTTTAGGAACAAGCAGCTAAGTGAAGCCCTTCGACGTGCACTACGAGCGATCACTTTTCTCAGGGGGCCAGAGATGTGATCCGTCTGCGGCAGTGATTGATCTGGGCTCGTAGAGGCAGGGAGCTCTGCAGGCTGAGCTCTGCAACCTGGCCAGTCTGGGAGACAGTGATACCAGGGCAAGAAAAACGCACATTCAGATGCGACCTGTGGAGAGGCAGCGCCTCTCCTTTGAACTAAGCGTTTAAATGGGGAGGGGGAAAAATAAAGGAAGGAGGAAGGTTTTGAGGTTTTAATAGCATGCTTTTTGTGTGTGTGTGTGTGTGTAACCAGTTTTTTATCAAGAAAATCAGATTTCACAGCCTGCCCTGTGATGACGGAGTCCGTGTTACACAAGTAGAGCAAAGTACAGGGTTAGGTTTCCTGTAGTGTATTGCAGCTGTTTGTCCAGGTATCAATTAGGAGCTATGGAGGAAGGGTTTAATTAGAAGAAAAGCACACGAGGCTTTTCCGGCGCAGAGGAGCTCAGTGCATGTCATTTGTGTAACCTCTTTTCTGGTCATGGATGTTTATTTGGAGTTGAGTAAGACGCTCTCAGCGGCTTTCCTTTGATCTGTCTGCAGGAAAATTAAATCCACATGGCCTCCACCCAGAACCTTTCTGAATGCTCAGAAATACCCATCCGTGCTGGGGTTGGTTTTTATTGTCACCCATAAGTACAAAGGTCCGTTCATCTATGAGAATGACGTATCTTCCAAAGGCCTAAGCTTTAAAACACCCAGAGAAGGAAAATAGTTGTTGCAAGATGTCAGTCACCTGGAGATGGGACTTTTTAAACCAATCAACTTTTAAAACAAATATATGAAGAGTTGCCTTGGTTTGCACAGTTTGGAACCGCAGAGAAACGCAACCTCCAATTTGTGATGCTCATTTAGCGTCTCTCTAACTTATAAATAGGTTGTACCTTTGCTGGGACCTGGGATTGTGCTACATGTAATGATGGTACCAAAGGGACGGCTGCACTGGTCCGGCTGGGATGGTGACCCACAGCCTGGGCCCTGAGCTGCAGAGCAAGGGTTGTTAATGGTGAGATGCTCCCCGTGCTGGTGACTTGCAGCAAAACAAAAAAAGGATGGATCCTCTCTGTTTTGGTTCAGGTGATGTCTACAAGACATTAAATACTGCAGCTTTCCTCTTTCTTTAGTTTTACTGCGGTATTCCAGGTGGATTTGTGGTAGGAAAGCATTGTGCTCAGTGATGCTTAACATCTGAGCGAGGACTATATTGAGAGATACATAAGCAGAATCGAGCTGTGCCGTCACCAGAGCTGCTCCCGCATGGGCTTCTGTGGGCCATCCGTCCCCCAGCAGACTCCTCGACTCCTGAAACGCTGTTCAGCTGTAGTTTAAATAACACCTTTTGTGCTGGCAGAGGTGTGCAGCGTGGGAGAGCCTTACTCCAGTGTCATGGAAAATAAGGAAAGTGTGGTAATAGTAGGTGGAGAGGAGCATTTCAGTGCTCCTGAATATTTAGCGGCCCCAGGCACATCATAAAAAGTTTGAAGTCATTCCGAAGGATCAGCTTTTCTGCCCTTTTTTCTGCTATACTTCCAGCTCTTCCCTGCAACATAGTTTGAGTGCATGCTGTATCCAAGAAACTTTGTCTCTGAAGTGCTGGACAAAAAGCTACACTGACTGAATCTATGAAGTCATTTGTTTGTTTGTTTTAATTAAAACAAAAATTGAGACCTTCCTTACCCCTCACAAGGCACAGTAAGCAATGTTTAGGCAATATTGCTATGGCGAATCTTGAATGCTGAAGCTAAAGCAGGTTTCCTAGTGTTCTCAGATGGTGAGACATCACAAGTTTCATAGTGTCCTATGCAGACTTGGGGCTGCAGATACTTGGAAGCCCGTGCTGCACTGGAATGGTGTGCTGAACCATCTTTTTGCCTGGTTCACAAGCTGTCAGGGCTTGGTCCTGTGTGCTCCGTTAATGTTGTGCTGCACAAGTTCAGCCTGTTAATGTGAGTAGCATTAACGAGGTGACTGAATTTCATTCTCTTAATCAGAAATACTCCAGCAGCTACAGTGAAAATGGGCTCCTCTTGCTCTGACCACGGTCTCGGCTCTCTGAACCATGCTCGTAGTTGGCCGGCAGGCAGCGGAAAGCAGATCCACCACCTTGTTGGCTCTCCAGTCGCAATGTTTACTTTAATTTTCTAATAGCAAAACCCTGTAGCTGAGTGCATGAAGCTGGAAACTGGGGAAAATGTTCATATATTAGAGCAGCCGCTTGCCAGTCCAAGCTAGGAAATGCACAAGAGCATCGGAGGGTATTTCACTGTAGCACCAAGCTGGTAGCGATGGGTGTGCTAAGGTGTAATGGACAGGGCAGTATTTAAGGAAAAAAAAAATAGTACAGCAGCATTGCCAACCGTGGAGCTGAGGTTTGTTAGATTAGCCTTAAATTTGAAGGACATTTGCACAAGTGAGAACCCAGCCAGAGATTCAGCTGATGGTGACTTGATATCCACTTCCCTTCGGACAAAGCCCTTGTGAGCAGGGCTTGAAGCCAACTGCGTTAGGTGATGGTTCTTCTTGAGCGACGCAACAACTTCTTGCTGCGACAGAAGGCCAGGGCTTTATTTGCATCCGTGTGGATTGCTAACAGCGAGCTTTTCCGTGTCTCGCGTTTTCACATGCGGAGTGTTTCTGCCTGCCTGCTCCTGGCGCACCAGCAAACTTTGCAGAAAACACCCAAATTATGGCTGAGCCCACCTGTGTGAGCTGAGAGCTGCCCTGTGTTAGCTTTACGGTGCGATGGCTTTTCCGTGTAAACCCATCTTTTGCTGTGTAGCGCTGGGATCCTGTCTGTTAATGCTGCTCCTCCGTAAGCCACCGTATGTGGGTGCTCGGTCCCGAGGTTTGACAGGTGCTCTCCTCTCAGTTTGTAAGAGGACCAGTGATGGGCTGGGCTGTGGAGCAGTGGGAAGGCAAGAGAACGGGCAGGCTTTGGGGAGATGGATCCGCTCAAGCTGTTCATTTCAAAAACATGATTACAACACGGTTTATTCAAACATAGTTTTGTCTTACACTGGGAGGCTAATTTCATCTTCCCCTGTCCCTTGGGAGAAAAGCTTTAGAAACTGGACTTGCAGCAAAAAGGGCCAGGAATCTTTATTTGATTCTTTTTTTTCTTCCTGGCTGATGTTGGTTTGGACTTGTATGCTGGTTTATTGCTGGAGACAGCTGAGGACAGAGCTGGTGGGTGCTGCGTTAAGCATTTGAGGGGAAAAGTGCTGCTGCAGAGCTTGAAGAGGAACACAAGGCACCGAAATCCCAGTGCATCTGAATAGCAGGAGTTGTGGACTGGGGATGTGCAATTAAAATATATTTTTAAAATACCTTTTTAAAAATTACTTGGATGGCAAGATGCTCTGACTGTGCCCAGTGGTCACAAATGCATTATATCAAAATGGAGTACCCTTTACCACATAAATTAAGGACCTTTTTATGTTGTTGAAATAGGGTAAACGCAGCTGTCACTCGAGCCCACTACAATGAACTTAAAACACTGCCTGTTGCCCTCAGCGTGGCTTTGGGCTCTCGCTTGCTAAGTCCGGCCAAACTGCGAATAGGTGCCTGTAGCTACGCCTGCTCGATGGATGCTGGAGAGAAACAGCAACCAAATGCTTCTGTCCTGGCGACTGGGGACGTCCTCAGCATCCTTCGGCCTGCAGCCTGTTTGCGCACTGAAACTGGCTTCAGGCCTTGGTGGTCTTGAGCTCGGTGTTTCCGTGGTCCAAGCTTTAAGTTTTCAAGAGCATGTGCGATTTTAGGTTATTACATCTGTGAAATGGGGATGCAGGTTTTCTGGAGGATGCTTTTCAGGCAGCATCGCTTTGTCCACTGTTCTCCGTCATGGGAAAAAGGGATTTTTGCCTCAAATTGAAGTTAAAACAGTTTGGATTTGAGGAAGGCAGAGGCAGCTGAGCCTGGAAACACATTAGCTTTCTACCCCTCTCCTGTCTAATCTTCAGCGCAGATTAGTTCCGAAATCAGGCAAGTATTTTTAGAAGCTGCTTTCAGAGCCTCAATGTCACAATTTTTATTCTTGTCTTTGGTGCCGAAAGCAGTTCTTGAGCAACGTTTCTGCTTTAAAAAAATGAGAGGGCATTCGGGGGTGATCGTCTGGTTTTGAGGGACACACGCTGGCTTAGCAAGGAGTTAAACACAGGAGTTGTAAAAGTTTTTAAGCAGCAAGTGAGCACTTGAGATCTGCCTGACACGGAGCTCGTGCGTGGGGATATTGCTGTGTCAGCACTTTGGAGAGTGTTTGGTCACGTGGGCTGCCCACAAAGGTATGGTGTCCAAGGACCTATAGCTGATATTTTAAATGCCAACTTGTTGCGAACTGGAAGTATTTAAAATCCTATTAAAAACTGCGATGGAGACGGGCTCATGGAGAGGCTGAGTGCTTCCCCCAGGCCTGTCGAGTTGTTTGGACCCTTGATCCCAGCGCTACCTTAGCAGTTTTTGGGGAATAAAGTGCAGCTGGGGTTACCGGAGAAGATGACGCCGCTTTCGACTTTGGACCTGTTTGCATTTCTGGGCGAGCGGGCGATGCGCCCGCTGGTCTGGTGCAACCTCTTGACAGCACGTTTGCTCCGTCAGCTGCTGCTGAATGCCCTAAATGCCCACGTTACCGGTTTATGGCGGTTGTAATTATTATTTTATTTTTTTTTCCCCAGCCTGTAACTGGGTGGGGAAGCCAGGATCTTTGGTCGGGTGCGTGCGCTTGTGCTCTGGGAGCCGGGAGGATGTTGTTGCCAATGAGTAATGGTGCAGCCGGGGCTGTAATGTGCGGAATACCTCTGGGATGACTCACGGGTACAATGCAGCAGCACATCCCTCAAGGAGACTGAATCACAGATTGGGGGGGGAAGCCGCCGGCTCTCCCTCTGCACCAACCGGGACACACGGGGCAGCCAGCGCCGAGCCGGGGGCTCATAGAAGCAATGATGGTAAACTGGAGAAATCGGGGTGAAAAATGTAGAGGACATGGCATCCCCCAGCAGGTGTGTGTGTGTGCGCGCTGTCACTCTATAATTTCATATTTTTTTCACTGCTTTTTTTGTGGTTTTTTTTCCTCCATCTGCCCCCGAAACTCTTCTGAATCTTTTCCAAATCAGCGTATAATTTATCAGCGTCTGTGTATGACTTTTGCGAAACACAGGCTATCTTTTAGGATTGCATACCATTATTTTTTTTTTTCAGAAGTAATGGTTTAACGTGCGCCCTCTCTTAAATACTGAGAGAAAAATAGGTGCTACCTGGGAAGCTGCTTCCCTTGGTGTCTTTCTCCATGGATGCTTATTGGGGTTGGGAGAGTGTTAAAGAGAGGTGGAAGGCAAATTCCACAGGCTGGTTTTGATGTAGTTAAGGATGTCTTATTTTTTTTTAAAGGAATTTACCCGTGAAAAGCTAAAAACCCTCTATGTTTAGACCACAATTATACTGCTTATTCCTTCCTGCTTCCTCTGAAATAGGTTCAGCTGGAACCGAGTCACAGAATTTATTTTTTCGTATATATATATATATATATTTGCAAAAATGTTGTCTAGCCTTTGTAGTTGTATAGTACGTGTCAGGGAGGATATTTACAGGGGGATAAATATAGTTGTATTCTTCACTCATCAAAATGGAGGAGAGTGGGGGGAAATGCAAGTGGCTTAGGGTGAGCAATTTCATTTTTTTTTCCTTTTGTTTAGAAACTTTGAATTTTTTGGAACTCCTATGCGTGTATGTGTGCGTATGTAATTGTTTTTATGTTCTGGAGTGTCATTGATTCTGTAGCTGAAGACGAGCGTGCCTTGCGTTATTTTCTCTCAGGCTGTAATCTGTCTGCGTTAGGACGGGTAGCACTTAATCTGCAAAGCGTGATGCTATACGGGAGTAACGGGACACCCCATCTGGGCTGTGTGTTTGGTGGCATCAGGGCCGGTCTGCAGTGTGACAGCGAAAACATTGGATGGGGAAGAGGCTCGTGTGGAAATAGCCTTGTCTCATTAATTGAATAGATTTCTCCATCACATTCCTCTGTAACTTTTGGCGAGCGGTATCAAACCTCTAGTTCCGTTTCGCAAAATAAGGAGGGCGATAAAACTTCGGATGTTGCTGCGTTTGTTTTGTTTCTTGTTTTTGCTAAAGATCACCGTTCGTTAGCTAACATAGGATACCAGTAGTGGAGTGTTTATGGTCGGTTACATTAGCAAAAAATTAGGATAGGACTTGGTCGTGGCGTTTTTTTCAGGGAGGGGAAAAATCAATTCAGGATGCAGATCTCATGCAACTACCTATTCGGCTGGCTAAGCTTTTATGCGCTTGTTGCTTATCTTGCATGTGGTATAAAACAAATACCATCTGTCATGCAATAACAACTTCCTTTCTCATTACAGTAAATGATAGTGCTAATTAGCTTTCCTTGAAATCTGTTAATATTTCGTACCCTTGCACGAAAATGGGAGGACTTGAGTGTGCAGCTCTTGTCTGTGCTGCATCCCGGCTTCACGAGCTGCAGGGTGAATTATTCAAATGCTTTATCTTATTAAACTGACTTAAAACTTTCCAAGATGCACTGTCATGTGCAGCTATAATGATTTATTGCAGAACTGATCCATTAGACAATTTTTAAGAAAAGTCGGGGATGGGGGGGTGTTTGGGGTTTTTTTGGTTTTGGTGTGTGGTATTTTGTTTTTTTTGTTTGTTGGGTTGTTTGTTTTTTTTTTGGGGGGGGGGGGGTGTTAATAATCCCTAAACCTGTAATTTGCTGTCACCAACAAAACAGCTGCTGTGCAAAGCTGTGAAGAGGCTGGTCCTGAGGTGATTCAATTCCCCGGTGAAAATGAGGTTCACTGGGTTTTGAAGGGGTTTCATTAAGTGGTTGCTCATTAAAAGTTTTGTCGTCGGTGTGCGTCCCAGTGGTGCTGTGGCTGTCTTTTTAGAAAAAAAAAATATTTTTTTGCCTATTTTTGTAACAACTTTTGCTGCGGGTTTTGAAAACTTTAACGTAGTTCCATCGATCTATTGCATAGCTGCTTCAGTACAGCCATGAGTAGTAAATTAATCTGCCTCTGATGCTGCTAGACTTTCCATTTTAATTCAATAATACTTGCGTAATAAGCTAATTTCTGGGGAGAGCCCTTAACATCCGTGCACTGGAGCTGTGTCAGTGGATCTTTGCTTGCCCATCAGCCTGTTTGTGAGGTTGCTGTTTTCCCTAAAAAGCCGCTTGCTGGTTTATTTGGGGTTTACCCACATGTGCAGCACTTTGTAGGGATGGCTGGGCCAGCCTGGCACAGGAGGAGAGGTTATATTGGCCCAAAAAATGGGTTTAGCCCATGCAGGGTTAAAATCCCCAGCCCTACAGCTGTGTGAGTAGCGATTATGTTGTCTTTTCTGCACCAAACCCTGCTGGTTTTTAACATTTTTTGTGTAAGGAGCGAGGGCCGAGGGCCCCGTCTGCAGCAGAAAATTGCTCTTCTCCCCTAGTTTGGTGCATCCAAATTAGTTGGGACATTGCATTGTAAAAATGCACTGCCAGAGTTGCTTTCATGGCAGAAGCTGATGCTCTTGTGTATGTTGTTTAAAAAAAAAAAAAAAAAGTGTATATATAAACCAGACAAAAAATATTACATTTTCATATCTACATTATATATTATGTATGTATATTTTTTACATATATATTTGTTTAAAAGTTAGTTTTACATGTATTTCCTGGAAGGATCTGAAATAATTATGGGATTATGAGATCCCATTTGAAAAAGTTAGGATAGAGCTGTTTCTCGTAAACTCAGTAAAATCAGCCTTAAATGTTGAACAAAAGTTTTGGTGAAAGGGTTCCTTTGTTCGTTTTGCTTCGGCGTTTAAGGCAGATGTGGAGGTGGGTGGCTGGATTGTTCCAGGTGTCTTGGTTTTTTTTGAGAATTACTTTTTCCTTCTGGAAAAAAAAAAAACAACAAACAGGCAAAACTGCTATTAATCTTTCTTATGGAGGCTTTTTGGTTGGGCTGCAGCGCTGGAAGCAAACCCAGGCTTGCCGGACACTTGCCATGGGGGAATCTGGCTCCCCTTTATTCTGCCTTTGGGGCTGCTCTAGACCTAGAAAGGCATCAAGGAATGAAAAATAAAACCAAAAGGTGGTACTGGGGGTTTGCTCCGGCCTCCTGGAGCTGTATCCCTGCGTGAGGCCCTGTGTCGTATGGGAAGAACAACTTTTGGGGGTTGAAGGTACTTGGGCCTTGGAGCATCCCTGCTACCTCCAGGCTCCCTCAAGCCATCAGTGACCACCCTGCTGGTTTGGGGGGGGTTTTTTGCTGCACACAAGATGATTTTGGGCAGCATTCAGACAGCAGGAAAACCCCCAGCGGTGAATAACCTTGGTGCAAAACTGCTCCTCTGGGGCCGCTCTATGGGATGTGCGTGTAGGACGGTGCGTCTTATAACTTACCGGCGGCGATTTCCAAAGCTTGCACAAGCGCTTCCTTCAGGGCAGGATTTTCCTCTTCCACCTTCTGTGCTGCTACAGCTAACGGTGTTCTTGGGCTTAATAGAATTTTGGGGTTTTTCCTTTTTTCGTGAAACGGTCAGTGTACAAGCTGAACACGTTGCCGAACTCGGTTCGGCAGCCAGGTATGAATTGAGGGGTTGGAAGAGAAAACTCCGTCTTCAGAGGGAAGCCGTGAGGAAATGCTAAATAGCCCACGAAGTTTACTCATTTTGTTGAAAGAGAGAAAAATATCCTGAAAGAGAGGTTTTAAGGTTAATACTGGTTGAAGGTGAGGTGTCCCAGGACTCAGCCAGAATGGCTGGAACAAGGCGTGTGGAGACTGAACTGTCTTGTATTTACTCTGACCGGGTGGAAACCAACATTTCTCAGAACACCTTTTCGTTCTGTCAGTATTGCTTTTGAAAGACAGAAAAATACAAGTTGCGAATTTGCTATACTAGAGATACAGATGCATGTGGTTCTGTGTTCCTGGTGTGATGCAAAGGTAAGGGCAAGGAAAACTTTTGGGAGGTTTCCCATAGTTTTATACAGGCTCCATTTTAATGTTAAATCTGACCGGAGTGGTTGTAGATGGCTTTTTTTTTTTCCTTGCTAGTATGTAATGAAAAAACTTCAAACCTGCTGAAAATCTAAACAATGTCAAAATATCAACTTTATTTTGCTGTGGCTCTGTGCACTCAGAAGTTTTCTTTCTAAAAAAGTGGTAAGTTGGGGTTTTGAAGAAGACAATGCTGATGATAACTGCAGATACTTCACCCTTGCTAGAAGGTTCATGAGCCAAGTGTCAGGTCAGGAAAGTGGGTCTCCAGAAAAAGCAGTTTATCATGACTTCCATCAAAATTCTGCTGCTTTCCAGCTGCAGGATGAACTCCAGAGAGGATCATTGCAACAGGAATTTCCAGCGATCACCAGGGCAGAAATAAATGGCTTTAACTCCAGCTGTTGGAGTTGCTGGGCATGGAGGGCAAAGCGAGAGCACTGTGAAATACATCCAGCTCAGCCGAAGCCAGGTTACGTCCCAGTAATCGTAAAGTTAACATTGCACGGATCCAAATAGTTCAAATTGTGTTTAAGCAACCGGTGTCTGTGGTGCAACCCGATCTCTGCCACTGTTTCATTACCAGCCTCCTGCTGTTATTTTGGCCCTTGTCTGAAGTCTGCGAATGTCGATGCATTAAAGACGGCAGTCAGTCCATATTTTTGAGACCCATTATATGCAATTACCTTTCTGTCTGGGACCTGAATCTCTCCTGGCATTGTAACCTGAGAAGTTGATAAGGGAGGAAAATGCTGAAGTGCCATATGGTTGCATTTGCATGGAAGTTTGTAAGTTTATATTTTGGTCAACTGGCCTAGCTAGAGGAAAAATATTATTGAATTATGGAAGGTGTCTGGGAGGTGGTTTAGAAGCCAAATGTAACTCAAAAGACAGTAGTAAGTGTGGTGAGTTCAACTACTTTTTCCCCTTGGGATTTTTAGACATCTCAGGTGGTATTTGCAGTTGCTGCATTTGAAGCAAAGTGGAAGAACGGCGGGTGGGAGCTGCGTTCTTCGAGCAAAGACACTGACAAAATTAAAGCCTTAACTAACGAAGGAATTATTTGCCATTTAGTCCTGGATGCAGGATTGCTGCCGTAAACCCAGATTAGGCTTTGTCCCCCATTGGTTTTGCTGCTGTGTGGTTGTTGTAAGTGATGTGGCTCATGTCAGAGAGTGCTGGATGGTATCAGTTGTGTTTTACCATGCGGTTCATGCGTGCTGGAGGAAAGCACTTTTTTATCTGCTTTAAACCTCACCTGCCTCTTAGATACAAATGCTTTGTGAAAGTTAGGCTGTAGGTAATGCAGACGTGCTTGAATTATCACAAAGATAATCGTGCAGTCACTTCTTGTTTAGGAAAATTCTCAGTATTCTTCAGAGCAGCAAGTACACATGCACTCTTTTTAAAAAAATATATATTTTTATATATATAATTTTTAAATATATATATTTTTTTAATATATATATATATGCACACCCACAAGCTATGATTTTTAAAGCCCTTTTCCTTCCAATAAAAACAGCGTGTGGTTTTCTGTGCTACCTTTACTCCCCAAGTTCATTATGGCTTTTTGCTCTGGGTGGGGCGGGCGAACAACCTGGAGCGGCCCTGGAACACGCTGGCTGACTGCCATGCAGCTGGGTAATCCCTGCAGACACTTTCTTCCCAAGCTTTTAAGGCTGTCGAAGACAGATCTGTAGGGTTAAGATAGCAAAGTATTCCATTTAAGAGCAGTTTGCATGAAACATGTAGTGCGTAGGCCATAAACCCGACAATTAGAGCGGTCTTAAAGTTTAAGAAGCCAATAAAATGAGGGAAACTAAGGCTGCTGCGGGTTTTTTTTTTTTAGCTGTTTCATTTTTTAACTGTATGAAAGGCTTGCGTTATCTAATCTCAGCGGCAATCGGTGTTCCATTAGTGGTAAAGGACTGAATATTTTCGTGTACCTCACTACCCGTTTCTCCTGGAATAGTCAAATTGCGCCGTTGCCATGAGAAAAGTGCAGGTGGATGACTTGAACGTGGTTGTTTTGTTGCCTCGGTGCACCAAGGTTTCAGCAGTGACACGCACATGGGATCCGCAGACCGCTCCGGAGGACTTTGAGCCAGCCAGAGCCTCGGTGCAGTCATGTAAAATTAAATAGCAAGGAAAATAAACAGCTTTTACGCTAAGGAAGCAAGGTCCTTATATGGACCTGAAATATTTGAGTACCTCCCAAGTATTTATCAACACTGGCATGAGGGAAAGAAGCATTGCCTATTCTAGGCTTCTGGATGGAGACGGCAGGCAAGATTTTTGACATATAAAACTGAAGGGAGCGGGGTGTGTAGCCTTGAAAACTCAACGTGCAGCTTCTGAGCCCTAGTCCAGTGACTAAACCAAGATGTCAAGCCCTAAGAAGCCTTAAACACCTTTTCGCTTGCTTTCTTCGCCTTTCTTTTTTTTTTCCCCTAGGTCCCTTGGTGTAGGTTGGGGTTGGGAAACGTGCGCCTGTGGCTGGAGTCTCATGGGAGTGGGGATGGGGACGTCACCGATGACTTTTGATCGCACAGGGAGGTGTGCCAAGGGGTTGTGTTAATGAAGCCAGAGCTCTGCGTACCTTGCTAAAGGTGAAGCCTTCTGCTGGACAAGGTCCTTTGCTAACAAGGGAGCAGAGGTCATCTCGCCGTGGTAGGGGCATGGAAACTAAGTTCTCTGGGTTGATATATTTAAGGAGGCAGCTCTTCAGGTTGGGGGAAATGCGGTTTAAATGGGTATTTGCAGGTGATAGACACGTGCACTGTCTAATGAGGAAAGGAGTAAAATTTTAATGTCTTCCACTTTGCACTTGGGTTTCCTTTAAATTTTTCCTCCACCATGTACTGTTGAAAAGCCAGTGAATTTTTCTTCACCATCAATCCATCCACTTGGCATCAAAGCGAATTACCAGATTGCTCTGTTTGGGTCAAAAACCTGCTATTACAGCTTGTCTCCAAATCCCCAACTCTCAGGCATCACAGTAGTGTCTTAGATGTAGGCAGATGCCAGCTGCCAAGCCCTGGTCCAAATCCTGTCCCATCTTCTCATCGATCTCCAAGAACCTGATCTGGGTGCACAAGGCATCCCCAGGTGAGGATGCCAAGGTCCAAAAGATGCCACTGAACAGTAAACCAATAATTTTAGTTAATAAAGCACCTGTCTTTTCCCCTAACAGGCATCACATCTAGTGGCAGAGATGTGGGGCATGTGGGTGAAATCAGTGATCTCGGTGACAGAGGTTGTAAGAGGCAGAAGTCACAGTTTAAGTATGGATATGACGACGGAAACTGTATGGCTCTGTGCCCTACCAGATTGTGATTATAATGTGCAGGGAGAGTAGTCGAGGGACCTAAATTTAACGTGTAGGCCTCCACTAGTATTCAAACATAATTATGAGCCTAGAGAAATCACTGAGAGGTGATGGAAACACGCAAATAATGGGTAGAAATCACAAAGTACCGAGCGGCTGCTGCTTTCTTAGTTTTCCTTTAAGTGGAGGATTCCTGCAGCAGAGTAACTGAAGACAACGTTACTTTTGGGACAGCCGAAGGCTCCGGTTGCTGCCGTGAAAGCGAGTGGTAAATCCCGCAGGAAGAGGTATTGCCAGCTGTATTTTCAAGCCTGGAAGGAGAAGCAGCAGTTTGTGTGGATGACTTTTGCAGGAGGGGTGGGAAGGATGGTTGTATTGAACAGCTCTGACTTCAGAAGGAGCTTGAAATGTAATGGGAGTTTCCCAGAAGTGAGAAGAGTGAAAAGTAAGTCCAGAAAGGATCCTTCGGGAACAGGAGAACTATGTAGAAAGGTATAGTTGGCTTGCTTTATTGTTTATCTGTTAATTGCTAATCCTTACCATGTGGGAAAGGTAGAGAGAAGAAAACAAAAATTTGTCTTGGATGGAAGCAGCTGAAGTTTTGCACGGTAGGAAATAAGCTGAAGTATTTTGCTGAATTCTGAGTATCAGGAAGCCAGGAGATTAAAGTTGCCACCAGTAAAATCTAGAAAGAGGTTTTCATTAGAAAATAAAAAGTTATCTGGATCCACTTATAGATGTTGTTGCCTGTACCAGTATGCTGCTTTAAGGCCTGAAGAACGGAAATACTCTTAAAAATGTTGTTTCTCAGTTCTGTGAGTACCTTGTGTGTGTCAGCTGTGGTGTGGGCTGCATATCTGAGTGTGCTGAAAAGCTTTTTATCAGCCAGTGCAAAGTCCTTGGAGCAATAGGGGATGAACCTTCACGATCTATGTACTGCCTTCATCACGTAGGTCTGGTGAGAAAGTTGGCGTATCCATAAAATAAAACCATTGGAGGGAGAATGGCAGTGTGTGTTTTGCGAGATCTGTCCTGCTGCAGAAGGGATTAGGTGGTCCCAGGTACCTCTGCCCAGAAGATGCTTGTTGCCTCCCTTGGTCTGTGCTCAAAACTGCCTTCAGGTGGGGTCCCTGGGGTTGCTTGCTTAGTTATTAAACAAAATCTGGTCATATTGGTGAAAGGGAAACTTGGACTTCAAATATTACCACTCAGATTACAGAAGTGATGCAAAAATAACCTCTGAAAACAAGAGGCAGTTTTACCTGGTGCAGGATGAAGCAAGCAACTGCTGCTTTTATTATAATTTCGGATTTTGTCATGTCGCACAGGATGCTGGGAAAATATCTGGATACGGAGCCTTCCTCAAGGAGGAGTTTCTTTTCCGTAAAGGATGATACCTGTTGTTTTGAAAGGCCTCTTCCTGGAGCCCTCTACAGGTTGACCTTCCTCCTGCTGAGCTCGCTTGGTGTCCTGGAGATGGGCAATTCCCAGGCAGTTTTCCTTGTGCGTCGCTTTTCTTGGCCCTTGTTGACGTTCCTTGTTTTGCCCGGGTTTGGGTGCCCTTGCGGGACCTTTGTGGGCACTGGTGTGTATCGGCAGCCGGCGGTGCCGTGGTGGCACGTGGTTGATGTCTGGCCGTGGGGGGTGACCTCCCCACGAGGGCGTCACAGCTGTCACCGCTGTTCCTGAGCAGTCCCTGGGTTAATGGATGTCTAACACGTGACGGGTTCCACCGAGCCAGGACTCAATTTTGGTATTTCCCAGCAGCTCTGGAGTGGGGACAATGCATTTTAGCTTGGAGCCTGCTGCGTGTCCCACGCAAAGTGCACGGCTTTTGATGACGTCCTGTAGTGGCCTTTCTTCTCCCAAATGACACCCTTCCCTGGTGATGTCCCCAGTAGGTGCTGGAGTAAGTGCTCTGTGGAAATGGTACAGGAGAAGGCCTGGGGAAGTGGAGTCTGCTGCTGTGGGGGCTCTTTTGACCCCTCGCAGTGGACACCCAGATTATTCCCATATCTCTCAGTTGCTTCCAGAATGGCTTCTTGTGAGGTTGTGATGTGCCGCCTTTGAAAGCCCCTTGAAATGCTGGTGGAGCTGTTTCAGGGACATGGTGTGGTCCTGATGACCTGAGCTGAGATGCTTCCCATCTCGCCTTTCCTGAGGTACCTGCTGGACCTACACTTGTGGGATTTTTCCCTCAAGGCCGGCCCCGTTGTGGAGGAATTTGAATGTCATCTTCCAAATCCCGCTTCACTAGTTTGATCACAAAAACCTTAAGACGCTTTGTTCATGGGTTATTTGAGCTCCACAATTTCTTCCAGCGCCCTGGAGACCTGATGCCCCAATGCGTCCCCTGTAGGTGGTGGCCTTGGCTCACCGTGCTCTCTTAGTCTCCATCCCCAGGTGCATGAGGGGAAGGGTGTGTGGGACCATGGATTGTTTGATCTGTATGTTGATATTTGGAAATCCAACAGGGCTGTTTCTCGATGGGTCTCTTTCCTGTGGCGGCTTGCACAGTCAAGACCACCCGCCATGGAGGTGGGACTTCCATCCTGGGCAGAAACTCTTGCGTTGGGACTGGACCAGTGCTGACCAAATACAACCCTCAAGAAAAAATGCTCTGATGGGACCGTGTGATGCTCACAGAAGGTTTTGTTTTTGTTTTGTTACCATTGCAGTGACAGCTATATTGTGCGAGTCAAAGCTGTGGTTATGACCCGAGATGACTCCAGTGGGGGATGGTTGCCGCAAGAAGGAGGCGGTCTCAGCAGAGTTGGCGTCTGCAAGGTCACGTACCCGGAGGGCAATGGAAGAAGTGGATTTCTAATCCATGGTGAAAGGCAGAAAGACAAACTGGTAACAGAACCTAATTCAACTTTTGTCTGTTCTTATAATGAGAATTATCCCAAATCTGTTGCTATTGTATTCTTGTGCAAGTTTTTTTTTAAAAACACAAAGAGCAGGCATATGCAAATAGTACGAGACTGGACAAAGCAAACCCATCCTCACCCAGAATTGCCATCTTTTGCTGTCTAGGTTGTCGTGCTGCCACCTGGAAGGAGCAGGTAAATTGTCAACATCCATGCAAATACCTCCTTTGATGATTGAAAAAGGGCCTGTTATATTTTTTTTTTCTAAGACCTAGCAGAGGTATGTGAGAAGTGAATTGAAGTGTAAAGAACCCATGAAGCCAGTCACATTGCACTGAGTAATGCAGTGCAAGCCTTTAAAGCAGCCATGAATTATTTATGCTGTGTGCCGTTCAGGGTTTGAACGAGCAGAGTGAGAATATGAAGACAAGTTGTCTCTTATGAATTGATGCACTCAGCTTCTCCTGGTAGCTGTTTATCTAAAGATGAACTCTCTCCTTTCCTGACACAAATCAAATTAATAAAGCCTTTTCCATTTTTGCAGGGTCTGTTTTAGATGGTGTAGTTTGTTATTTCGTTTCTGTATATTCGATTCTTCTGAAATTTGCTCTGGTGAAGACATGGGCTAGCTTAAAAAAATACATCCCCTGCACAGGCTCAGGGAATACAATTTTTGGGAAAAACAAAGTTGCATTATTTGAGACGGAAATTATCTTGCTTTCGAAAATCCAGCAATTTTAGAGCTATTTCAAATACAGCTTGTCTTTTGCAATTCTATTTTGCTCAGCATATTTGGGAGCCGTACTTATGTTTTTGAGGGAACGAGGTAGGCCATTCCCATTCTTCCTGAGCATCACCCTAGAGATGGTTTTGGGCACAGCAAAACTTGAGATGAGTGCCTGGCTTGCTGGGGAGGGAGAGAAAAAAGGTTGGGGCAATGTTTTAGCACCTCCTAAATCTGCTGCTGATGGCTAAAATTTCTGTTTAGCAAAATAATTGAGAGAAGAGGTTCTCCCTCCATCTGATCCTCTGATACGTGTAACATGTGCCACACTGAGTCTGGGTCCAACATAGGCTTATACTCAAAGCACAAGCAAATGCTGAATGTGCGATGGTTGTGAGAACAATTAGTGTCTGGTGTTTATTAGTCATCGTTTGGTAGGGAAGGATGTTCCCCTACGTAAGGCATGACTTGGCTTGCTTTTGGGTTTGGGCCGAGACTGCGCTGGCTGTGTCCTTGGGGTGGGAAAAGTGACTTTGCTCCTCTTTTGGGGCTCGTTGCCCTCCCAGGTGGTGCTGGAGTGCTTTGTGAAGAAGGACCTGGTGTACACGAAGGCGAACCCCACCTTCCACCACTGGAAAGTCGACAACAGAAAGTTCGGGCTCACTTTTCAAAGCCCCGCCGACGCTCGAGCCTTCGACAGAGGAGTGAGGAAAGCCATCGAGGACCTCATTGAAGGTACCGCGGCGGCAGCCACTTGGACCCTTGCAAGAGTGGGGAAGTGGGTTTCAAGCACAGAGTTGGGAAGAGGGATGGGTTTAAAATCAGTTCTTGGGCTTGGACGTCTCTTGTGCGCACGTCCATGCTGAGCAAGCCCCAGCTTATTTTTAAGAGCTGAGTTTTCTCGTCCCTTAAGGTGAGAAGGGATTTCAGTCCAAGTATTTTCCAATCCTATGTGGCTTGGTCTGTCCAGACTTCCTCCCCCCTTAATTATCATTGAGTCTGTTATTACGGCTTTTTTGTTTTTTTAATAAGCTTGGGTTTCACACTAGTGATGGCAACTCAAACAGCCCAGGTTCTTCTTTATATGCAGCTGAATCTTGTCTGAGTCTTTGTTAAATCATGGTATGAATTCCTGCCTGGAGCTGAATAAAGCTTTGTTTTGTTTTTGTTTCTTTGCAGTAATTAATTTTGTCTGCGTCCACTTAGTTGAATCGTAGTTCTTGAAGAATTTTTTTTTTGTTTGGTTTTTATGTGTTGATTCTGTAAAAAAAAAAGGCATTTGAATTGCCCGTGCTTTGAAGTTGTCATAAATTTTTCCTTTTCACATTTCATTGCAGTCAGGCAATCATAATACAGTTCTAATTCAATAGCACTTTATTTTAATTAAATTTGAACATTTGAGTCTTCCTGGGTTTTTTCTTGATTTTTTTTTTTTTAAACTGTGCCACTTTATGTAGGGACTTAGTGGTCCAAAGCCTTTCTCCTCACCCAGTGTGACCAGGATACTTTTATATACAGATGGTATTATTTATTGAGGATACTAGTTCGTATATATATATATATATATATATGGGTGCGTATTATTTCTGAGGACGTTAGCTCCATAAGACACCTTAATATTTTGGATGCCCTGTCCTTGCTTTAACATGGAAATGGTAGATACTGGGAGAAATAAATCCCCCCAGGGCTCTTTCCTGGTAAATACCTAATCAGTTGGAGGAAGGATCTCCCAAACTAGTTATTCATTTGCTTTTTCATGTGCCATTAACATGAAGAAGTTACAGCAGCGCTTTCTTCTTCTTGCTTGTTGAAACTGGGAGGCGTTTTGAGGTATAAAAGTGATGTTTTATGTAAGTGGCACGGGACTGCACAAAGTTTCAAGGAAGCGATAACTCAGCTTTATCAAGTAGTATTTTGGAGATGCTGGTACGTGGAAACTCCTGTTCTGCTCTTTCTGTTCCATTTTACAGTGGAGATGTTTAAAATCAAGCTCTGCTGTATCTCAGATACTTCAAAATCAGCAAAGCTATATTTATCCCATTAACAGCACGGACTGATCCTCATGAATGTGTTCATCCTTAACTTCCAAATAAGGCTTTCTGAATGAAAAACAATAAACGGCTCGTGCACACACAGCATCGGGCAGTGGATTTCATTTATCATTCATTTTTTGTTCACGTAGTTCATCAAATTTAGCAGGTAATCATAATTACAACAAAACATGGGCATTCGAAACTGCTTCATGAAATCACTGCTATTATTATTATTGTTGTTATTATTATTATTATTATTCCGATAGGTTGTCCCCCATAGCATCAGAAGTATAGTTTTGTGCACAAGTACAGGAATCCTAAGCAGCTCTGTAGAGTGTCTGGTTTTTTTTTACTTTTAAAGCTAATGTAGCAAATGGCACAGATATTTTGACATTACTTAGTGTTTTAAGCAGGCTTTCACTCTTAGCTCTGCACATCTTCGTCATGGTGCAACTGAGAGCAGCCAAGGCTGGTGTGGATAGCATTGTATAAAGCACATTATTTTAAAGAATTTCCAGAATGAAGGTGGTACAAACCATTCAACTGTTTTAGTAAGGGATGTGACAGGGCCCTAATTCAGTATAACAGTGGGCTTACATTTAAAAAAAAGCTTGGAAGAAAGGTTTTTTTAGTCTGATTTCCCACTTTTCCAGACAATTGCCATGTAATTAATAAGAACCACACCCAAGTATCTTCTTCTTGTCTATGGTATTTACACATTTCATTTCCTTTCAAATGCTCTGCTTATGTAGTGGTTCTCTTAAGACATAACTGATTACCAGAGAAGACCTTTACAAAATATAACAACTTATTAGAAGAAGGAAAAAAACCCAAATCTAACTCTTCATTGTCAAAGCGAGGTTTATTTTTTTAATATATAATTGAAAGATATTTTCCCCCTAGATTTAGGGAATGTGTGAAGAATAAGTTATATATGTTTTCTTGACAGCTGAAGATCTGGTTTAAGTGCTGATTAGTATGCAGCTTTACCGTTCTTCAGAAATGGAAGTCTTCTGTAATTGGAAATGTTAACTGCTATTTTTAACATGGTTAATTAGCACTGGCAACCATGCAGTTGCGGGTCAAGAAACACCTTCAGATTTTACCTTTCCAACCCATCTACCGGTAGTTGGGCTTTTTCTTCCTTAATTTAAGCCACTCTTTTACACACCGACAACATACAAACCTGTGAGAATCCAAATGTTTACCTGCCTAATAAAAAGTCGCATAGAAATGTCCTGGGTTTAAAGCTGGTTTGCTTTTGTTTCTCTAGGGTCTACGACTTCCTCGTCAACACTTCACAACGAGGCCGAGGTCGGCGATGATGATGTCTTCACAGTAAGTACATCTCACCCGAGGTCCTTCTCCTTTACACTCTGTATTACATGGTGAGGTTGGAAAGGGTTTTTCTTTCTGTGCCTCGGGGTTGGTTTCCAGCCGTCATGGTGTTTGGCCAGTGGGTGTGTTTTATTTGATGGAAGTGTATCCTCTACAGAAGATAAAGCGTTGGGTTCCTGTTGGCCTCCTGTTGCCACGTGGAAAAGCACGGCAGAGCAGATGTCAGAGCTAGAAGTGAGTTAATAATAGCTCTCAAATTTCCTATGGCTTGGCCTGAGTGATGTACACACTTCTTACTACCTCTCTCTCTGTCCTTAAGGAGCTTACCCCAAGTAGGTGGCTGCTACTCAGGTGCATAGTCAAGGAAATAAGATTTTGAGTTGCAGTTGTTAGCAAAAGACAACTTTAAAAGTGTTTCGCCTATGCATGAAATGTAGAAAGTTCAAATGAGAGTTTTTCCTCTGGAGGAAGGCACAGTAGCATGCCACCTACTTAATCAGCAATGGCTTAAGTAGAAGTGAGTTGCTCATATTTAATTTGTGGTAATGTCTAAATTGTGTTTTGGAGCTTTACTGAAAGAGAAGCAGCTACTGTCTCCGACTACATGTGCACACTTTAAAAGAGGAAAAAAAAAAAAGTCAGATGAAATTGAAATCTGATCATGGATATTCCATGGGCATAAAACAATATACTCACAACAAATACTTTGTCTTGTTAAATTTATTTGCTCAGCTCTGATTGCAAACGCACACGTGTACAAGCGTTAGCTATATTGTAAACGGCCTCCTTGTCCTGTGGTGCAGGCACAGCAAACTTGATTAAAGTCATCTTTGGGATGCTTCCCTGCGTCTTTAGGGCAAATGAGGGAAAACTGAGAACGGGCATCAGGCCGTTTGAAAACGGGCCCTGGTAAGCACACGAAGCCAAAAGGTATTTTTGAGGATGACGTTCCACCACTGTGGGACCGGGGCAGGTTCCCTGCCGCGTTCTGACCAGATCCTCCCGACGGCTGGCACGTTGTCCGGATCTGTCCTTTTGTCACGGCTCCGGGAGACAAACAACAGCAGGCAGGGTGAAAAGGTGACTTCCTGCGCTCCGCAGCAAAACTGTCATTAGCAGCTGCTTCCCAACTACCTGCCAGAAGTGATTTATGGGCTCTGGGATGGGACGGGGGGGGAAAAGGCACCGCTGGAGCCAAGAGCGCATTATCAATTTATGCTGGTTTGTCCCCAAATTCACCAGGTGAGCTGCCTTATGCTGGGGGCTGGATGTTGCGCTGGGCTTGTGTGCGGCTTTTCTGTGCTCGTCAGAAAGGGGACGACTGTTGAAATGTGGCTTGGGTGGGTGTGTGCCAGCTCTCGCTGGGTTAGATGTGGAAATCATAGAATATAATGAAAATACTTGGTGTTAAAGCAATGAAAAATAGCCTGGGGGAAACAGGAAAGGATGTTTTTGCTAAAATCCAACCAGCTGACATTTAGAGACCTGGGAGCGCTCCCGTATTTCTCCACAACCTCGATCTTGTGGTTGAGTGTTGATTTTTGAACTCGTAGGATGTTTTTTTACCAGGAGGAATAAGTTCTTGCCTTTAAGTAGGTGTTGCTTTACATTGAGAAAGTTGAATGATGCTCCAGCTGCATCAGAATCACTCAAACTCCTGCATTCAAAGTGAAAAGCCAAAACTTGGATAGATTTTTTTTTTTTCCCGCTATGTGACCCCAGGGGGGTGACAGATACCCCCCCATGCTGTGCAGATATTTATGGGAAGGATGCTGGGCGGAGAAGGAGGAGCAAGCTGTTCAATAGCATTACCAAGGAGGGAAACCTCAGCTGCGGTGGGCAGCTTGTTGGGGTGCAGGGGACATTCACAGCGGGGCTGTCCCCTGCCCGGCAGCTCTCTGGTGTTGTGTGATCTCCAGAGCGTGAGAGGGACATCGCCGGTGGTGGTAGCTGGTGTGGTGCTGTTGGTCAGGCTGTCACATCAGGCCTGGTGCGTCGTCATGCTCCAAAAATAAGGCTTTAGGAGCATCTTTTTCCCCAGTATTTCTCCTTTGCGTTCCCGGGATGAAGTCTGTCCTTTTCCTGAAGTCCTTAGGCTCTTTGAAGCTCTCAGCTTCCCATTTATCTGATGGGTGATGGTGGATGTGAAGTCTGCGTAAGCCAGAAATAAGAGGCACGGAGGGGTTTTAGACTGGACAAAGCTGATAGGGTTGTGATATGTTTTATTTTTTCTCTCTGTTTCATTCTTTCTTTGCACGTCTTTTTGACTTGTGCATCATATTAATAGTTCATTTGGGCATCCTTGCACACAAAACCTCATTACAAGTTTCCTGCAAACTAGTTTTCCCTGGCCACAGAAGTGGATTTTTAGGGCTTGGGGTTTTTTTGCCTCTGTTTTAAAGAGAAAGTACATTAGTTCTTTTTTTATTTCCTAAGGTAGTTATTAAAATCTTCACAGTCCTCCCCCTCTCCCACACATGCATGAATAAACTTAACTGTGTGCGGCAGAATTTTCATAAGCATCTGCATGATTGAGTCATTTAATCAGTCATTTACCCGTCTCTGAAAATCCCAGCCGTTGCTGCTGTGTTAAATATTTGGCCCGAGGTCCTGCCCCTCCTTGAAGATGTTTCAATCTGTTCAGCCACAGCGATCCAAAACTTCACATTTCTGATACTGCTTTACAGGTGGCCACCCCAGCTTTATCTTGCACGTTAGCACTGACGTTTGCAGCGATGTAACAGTACCGGCTTTAAAACAACCGCCCTCATTACATAGAAGGCACTGAGCGTGATATGAGTGTTGGATATCGATTGACACGGGGGTTTTTTAGTGTTTCTGATCCTCTTAGCCTCAATACTGTTCCGTGGGATGGTGTCTGTGTGCATGTAACTCGTACATCATTCATTTCATTTATGCATCAGCCAGCACGGGACCCTTCCGGGCATCCTGCAAGTTATTTACATGGGCAAGAGAAGGTTCGCTCCAGAGGCAGAGCTCTCCCTCAGGGTATGATCTTGTGTGTCTTAATGGAGGATAATCTTCTTGTACCAGAAGGTATTTTTTTGTTTGTTTTTAAGGGGGTGAATTATCTGCAGCTGTGGCTGTGTGAGCATTTGCTTGGGAAGCATCACTGGTGTCACTTGTCTCCTCCCATCTCTAACTTGCAGTGCCAAGACCATAACTTGGGCAGCAGGACCTTGCCCTATCCCTGCGGCGTAAGCTCCCCATCCATCGTTCTGAAGCATGGGCTGTGTCTTTAAAACCGCGACTTTGCCATCTCTTAATTTTCCTGTGGATTAGACCTACAGCAACTAGATGAATCGATTCTAACTTCTGTTCCGAAATTCATACGTAACAGGGAAGAAAGCAAAATTATGTAGAAATGAGTGTCACTGACTTGAGGGGAAAATGCTTATTTCTGAAATGGAATCTCCGTTTAGAAGTTTTAACAATATGTAGTTGTGTTTCTTTAATTCCAGATCCTCAGTAGAGCCTATAAATGTTTTCCATATGTTAGCAAATAAATTTCTCCTGTCTTGTACATTATAAATTGTCCTCTCAAGAGATGCAATCTGAGTAAGACTAGCCATCCATTCTGTCTCCATTGGGGGAAACATTGTCTTTGCAACGGTCTGAGATTGTTCTGTTTGTCTTCATCCATCCAGCTTGCACCTTCAGCCATCTTTAATTAACATTCATTTCAGAAATAGTGTTTAATAATAACTGAATATTTTCTGTAGTTCCTCAACTGCAAAATTTGTCATATAATTCTTGTGCAAAATTTTTTCCTTAATGTACGCTTTTACTTTTGATTACAGATAATAATCCCGCATGATCAGTAAGTGAAAATGTGGGTTGAGTCCAAGGAAAAAAAGGTCAATGTCTTCCAGGGTCTGCAGAGTGCCTGAAATGGTCTCTTTTAGCAACCCATCTGAAAAAGCAGAGGTGTTCATTCTGAAACCTTATGACCAGTTCACCTAAAATGCCGCTACTGGTTTTCAGGTAAATCCTCAGCCTTGTGCCCCCTTTAGTACTAAAGAAGACACCCACTGGCAGGAGGGGCAGCAGCTCCCATGTCACTTCTGGTTTGTGAACCTAAAAATGACTCCAGTCCCCTTCTGGGTTAACGGGATCATAAGGGGAGAAAACAACAAAACTCGGCCTTAATAAGTTTGAAATGCATGCTACAATCATAACTGCTTCATGTAATCAGTTGTAATTTTTAAAAAGTCCTAATTTTTGTTCGAAATGAGACTTGCAGAATTTTGCAGGTAGAGCCGGCGTGATCTGGAGGTGCATGGCTGAGGGTTGCACTTCAAGACACCCAGACTTGATCCATTGCTTCTCTTGCAGACTCCTGGCTAAAAGCCTGTTTGCCTCGGTTCCCCAACTACGAGACAGGGAAAATGTTCCTCTGCCTCACTAAGGTGGCGAGGACAGATCTTCCTGCTGCCACTTTTCTCCTCGGGCTTCAGACTCAGGTTTTCACCCCCAGGTTGCGTGTTTGGAGCAATCCTGCACCCCTCGTCCCATTTTCGCAGTGTGAACGTGTACTCCTGTGCTCAGGGATGTTCGAGTTAAGGAGTTTGTCATGTGGCTTGGACACTGCTGGCAGTCGTTTAGGAGGCAGACACAATTACCCATTCTCCACCGTAGCGGTGCAGATTGTGGCAGATGTTAACGTTACAGTCCTCCTCGCATCTCTTCTGGTTTCCTAATTAAAAAAAACAGATTTCTCCCTGCTGCTTTTCCATTAAACCTTTTCCCTACTTTCATCTCCCATGTGGGCCTCAGGAGTGTTACAGCCTCACTATTAAAATTTATAAGATTTATGTTAGTTAGATAAACACTAAATCCAATTTTTCTTGCTGGCGTGGTTGTTTCACGTTCAGATGGTTCTTCTAAAGAACCACTGTAGCTCTTTTAAAGCAGACACATAGAAACCCAGTCCAGTTCCTTTGGAATATATTTGTAAGTTCTGTGTGATGCTGGAGCATCCCTCGTCCCACCCCTCTGTGGAAAACGCTGTTGCTGAGAGTAAGAGAAGATTTATTTCTTTCACGAGTTGCGCTCAGGGATTGAGGAGCCGCAAGAGCCTGCGATTTCCTTTTTCTTAAGGCTAAACTAGAGTAACAGAAAGGAAAAAAGGGCAGAGCTCTGTACAGGGCTGGCGGGGTGCAGTGCTTTGCTTGTCCCCACAAGCAAACCCACCTTGTTTGCTCTGCAAGGCTGAGCAAAACCATTAGGGGCTCGTCACAGTGATGTGACTAGATGGCTTTACCTCCGTTATTTTTCCTGCTCAGCAGCCAGCTGTGCTGTGCATGTACGGCCGGAGGGTTCATTGCTGCTAGCCACATCCTCTGATGTCTGCATTTTGGGCTTGCATTGTAAACCACAGCTATTCTAATTCAGGTCTTAAAAGAAAGAAAAGTACTTGCCAAGAAGAGAGAAATTCACATGCAGAAACCAGCAGGCTCAAATCCCTCCCTCCAAAAAAAAGAAAAGCCTTTCCTGGATTTGAGCAATGAACTGGACTAAGATTTATTCGTATTTTTTTGTAGTTGGGTCTCTCAAGTTATCCACAGTGCATCCCCATCCTACACTTGCACAGTTAGTGCAACACCAACTTAGCAGTCGTTCGTCAGGTCTGAACACAGCTTTTGCTCATCGCACTTCAGTGCTGTGAAATCCGACTTGATTTGTTCCAGCAGGCTGACTACAAAGGTAGTCCCAGAGCCTGAAGTCATTTTTTATCTATAGTGTAATTTCTTTCTTTCTTCCTCCCTCCCATCAATACAGGGGTGTACCAGCTTTTCGGTGGAATTCTTCCTGCTTTTATGCCAGGGGTCAGGAGGCAGGGGAGATGCCACTGAAATAAAGAAAAGGTCCTCAATATCCAGCTATTTTAAGGCTAGCTTCTTTTTATTCCTCTTTTTTTTGTTTTCTGCCTTTCTTCAGGTTAACTTTGCCCGCAACAAATTCATGTCGCTCAAAGGGAATGGATACAAATGCTCAAAGAGATTTTTCAGTAGGGAAAGTCAAGTGGAAAGTTCTTCTCTGGCTGTCAGGTTTTTTTATAGTGTTGTGTTTATCCTTTTCCTTTAGGACCTCCTGTTTCTTTTAAGTTATGCTGGAGACTAACCCATTTATTTTTCTTGCTGTTTCTACTAATCCAGGCAAGCTACGGTCACTCTGATAACTGAGTACGATTTTCACCGAGATGGAGGTGTCACTGCTGCGATTTGGGGTGGGCAGCTGCTCTTTTCTTTAAGTCCTTCAGAACTGATGGGGCAATTACTTCAGTGTATAGATTGTCCTTGCTCACCCGCACCCTGTCTGGCCAGAAGGAAATATGAAAATTACTGTGGTGTGGAGGTACACAGTACATAAAACCTGTTTATTCTTATGTATATAACAGATTCACGAGATATAAGTGAAGTGAAAAGCTGTGGGCAACTGATAGGGGAGATAACTGAGGTAGACATGAAGCTTTATTTGCGTTCTTTAAAAGAAAGGAGAGGGATGTAGAGGTCTTGCATTATTTATGTATTGCTTTATTGTATTAATCATATTATTTTTTGCTTTTGGGTCACTCTCTGGTGCGCAAAGCAGCTTTTCCTGCTAGAGATCAGGAATATGCAGTTTAACAGTTCCCAAACGCACTGAACTTCGGGTTTCTTGGCACTATTTCAGTCTAAGGCTTTAAAACAATAGAACTTTTCTTTCTTTTTTCTTTAAACCAAACTGTACCAGTCTGGTTGTTTTACCACACATAATGTCCAGACTCCTGAGTCCCTGGCAAGGATGGGGTCACCCAACCAGGATGGCAGCGCTTCCCGAGGGTCCGGCAGACACAGCAGGGAGATGATGGGAACACGGTCGGAAATTCGGTCTGTCACGGTCACCCACGTGCACTTTGTGGAGGAGGCAGAAAAGAGCTTGCTGTTACAAAACCAGACCCGAAAGAAAGGACGTGACTTTTTTTACCCCCCCCGCTCATGTTAGTTCAAATGTGGGAAGCGATTCTTTCCTGCAAAATTGGACAACTGAGAACCTGGGGCGTTTGGGGTGTCTTCGTGAAGACAAAGCAAGGAACGTCTGTTATTCAGTAGCAAATTATTAAGCGGAAAATATCTGTATTGCTATCAGATGTTGCAGATTGCAGGTCTCACTGTCATGTAGTTTTTATGTGGCTGGTTACAGCAGTGATTTGGGTGTGTTGAGCTGCTTTGCTGAGGGTAAGCAATTTCTCTTGTCACAATTCTTCCTCTCAAGACCATTTTTGCAGTGTATTTTCTGGCTCTGTACCATTCCCACGTACAAACACAGTTGGTCCTGCACTGGGGTTGGGATATATCCTGCAGGAAACTGAAATATGATCTTCTGCTGTGATGGAAGTTTCCTTGTAGCTGTATCTTGCCAGAACTTGAGTGGTGTAATTTGTGCGGCAGTTCAGTATTTGGTTGGTTCAGTTTGCCCCAGTGGTTCAAAGGACACTTTCGTCAGGTTGGTTTTTGTTAGTTTCTTTCTATTTTTAATGCCCGTTTTCCCCTCTCTCTGTGCTTAAATGATGATATGGTGGCATATTTTAGTGTGCTTGCTCTTTCAATTTTATATTCTATTTAATTATTATGTATAATCAGACTTGTATTCATTTAGGTAATCTTCAGATTACTGAAAGACAGTGTTCTTGTAATATGCAGTCACCTGAGGCTTCAGGATGAGGAGGGTCACCAGCAAACCTGCCTGCAGGATTCCTTGTCCAAAGGTGTATTGGCTGGTGCTTTCTTAGCTGTGGGTTCTAGCTGATGAATTTGTGATCTGTGTACTTTGTAGCACGATTTCACACTTGCAATCAGCTCCCTGCATGTTTGTCTTCCAAAAAAAAAATAATTTGGCTGTGTAATAATGTACTTGAACTATGTGATGAGTTAAAGTGTGAAGCTGTTGATGAGCGTGTTCCCTTTTAATTCATCTGGAGCCGAATTCTTTAGTGCATTTGTGTGCTTAAGACACGAATGTGTCAGAAACAAAACATAGCCAAGATGGAATTGCTCATTCTTAATGTATAGTAAAATGAAGGGGGAAGATTTGTTGTTGTTGTTATTCTTTTATTTTAAAGGATTATTTTTTAACCTGGACCACTTTACTAGTTGGACTTAGCTCGTGGCCCTGCAGGCAGTAGCAGCAGCCCAGGTCAAGGGGGGATGCAGGGGATGAGCATCCAGATGGGGAGCCCAAATTGCTTGCTGATGACAAAGCCACCCTTGGGACCCCTTGCTGAAGGTGGCTTTGCTGTTCCTCCCCAGAAGCAGCCACTTGCTGTTCCCTTTGCATTGCTCTGATCCCTCGCGCTCAGCCAGGACGAGCGTTTGCAAGTGCTTCTTGTCTTCCCCGCGTTTGCAGCATGGTGGTTTTGCCTACCTTGGCTTGTCGACGGAGCCTGGCCGGCTGGGCTTGTGGCCGCCTTGTTTTGGCCTTGCTTTTGTTCAGCTGTGGCTCCCCAGGCATTTCTTCGGTATTCTGTAAAAGGGACCTGATTTGAGGCAAGATGCCTGTGAGAAGTAAGTTATTTTCCAGCCAGCTCCGTTCCCCCCACCTTGCTTTTGCAGCACGGGCTTGCCAAGAGCAGAGCTGGTGTTGGGGAGCAGGAGTGGGGTTACCTGGGTTATTTTAGTGCCGTATGTGAAACCGCAGCCGAGGGATGTGACTCGACTGATGCTTCTTTAGCTTCGGCACCACAGAGAGCCAGCGGAGCGGAGAGGGGCTCCCACCGTCCCCCTTTTACCAGCACAGCTGAGCCAGCCCGGGGAAGTGAACCAAAAACCAGCTCTATAAAAGAAAGCGAACACTTTTCCGGTGGTTTAGCTCCTTGAGCCAGCTCGCTGTAGGGCTGGAGAAGAAGTGCTGGTTCAAAGGAAACTATAAGAGAGATTGGCAAAGCGGGGCTGTTAAAAAAGCCTCCACCACCACGCTATGATTTATTGTGCCATCTGAAATTTGTCACTTACCCTCTGGCTGGGGATACACCACCTTCGGCAAGGCAGCTTCCCTGCAGACCTTCGTTGTGCTTGTGCCAGTGGTACAAGTAAGGCGGTTCTTGCACTTCTGGCTGAGCCTGGCTTAGTATTTATGGTATTTTTCCGCCTTCGCGTTGCTGCCGTGAAATTCATCCTTCAGTTGAGACAAGAAGGAGACGACAGGATAGCTGAGGCGGTGTCGATGGGGGTGTGTTATGGCCAAATGTTATGCTTTTAACTTGAAAATAGGTAGTTGATATTACTGTAGTTTTCCATTAGGTTCCCTCTTTACCCTGGGCTGTGCATTTCACCTTTGAAGTCCTTTTTCAGCTGCGGGGTCTTTGAAAATTTTGCAAAGACAGAAGATGTCCTTTTTCCATTATTTAAGTATAGAGCCTAAAGAAGTCGCTTTCGGCAAGCGGCTGTGTTTGTAAGCTGCAGTCTCTCTCAAGCCGCGTCTGAACAAAACGCTCTGTCCGGGGGCGCTTGCAGGAGGAGGCTGGGGACACTGGCCGGACTTGGGGTGTCTCGCCTGGCCCCGGGTACCAGCTCTGAAGGTGAGAGACGGAATGGACCCATCCCAGGGTGTAAATGCGGTTGGAAAGAGGCAGCGTTGGCCGGGGGACAGAGCACTGATTGACGATTTCCCGTGCCTCGGCAGAAAGGGATTAGGGAATCACCACCTGGCACATAACCCGGCGGGGCTGGAGTGAGCGGGCAGAGCCGCGCTTGGCCCCGGCGGCCCAGCCTCAGCGTAATTTAGAAAAGGGGAAAGCATTTGGCCCCAGGTGCCAAGCTGGAGCATCCGTCTTGGCAGCGATGTGGAGGAGGCTGAGTCAGAACTGCGGGGCAAATGACTACGTTGCCCTGCTCTTCGGGAGGGAGCCTGTAATTTCCGCGTGCTGTTTAAACATTGGCAAATCTGGTTTCAATCTGTTGTCTTGTAGAAAAGAAATAAGACTTCAGGCTGCTTGGAGCGCGCACCCGAGTTTCGCTAGTCTAACCATAATTTGGTTGCACCCTCCCAAATGTTTTGGGGTGTTTGGTTGGTTTTTTTTTTGTTTGGAGTTTCTTTTTTTGGAGAGTTTGGGAAGGAAAAGGAGGAGTTTAGTAAAGCTAAACGATGAAATGTGCTTTTACATGAGGCTTCAAGAATTATTTTTTCCTTCAAAGTAGCAGGCTCCCCCGTTCACCTCTTTAAAGAGAGGAAAACAACAACAAAAAGCCTTCTAACTGACAAAATACCACAGGATGGTGTTCACTCTGCCCCCAGGCGTGTATTTGGTAGTGACTGAGGGCAAATAACAGAATATAAGAGTCCGGGGAGCTCAAAATGGACCTCTGCCCAGTATAGAAATGCATTATAAACAACTGCATCTAAATAGCCCTGTTTCCTTCCCTCACCTGCCTAATGTGTTTTGCTAAGGGTCTGCTCGCCCTGTATCTCGTAAATATTTTAAGAAAATTAAATCTGAAGTGATTATAGGATGCAGTTCATCTGTCTCTGGTTCTGTCTGCGAAAGGAGAAGGAAAGGCAGAAGTAAATAAGTACCATTGCATTTTTAAGTGGAGCCTGACATATTTGTAGTGCATGTGAAGAGGGTATTTTAAAAGTTTGCATCAGCTGTTGGATTCTATTTTGGTGATGAATTCCAGCTAAAATAATGTGGATGCTCATGACTGTGTGAATAAATGACCCCTAACTGAGTTCTTAAAATATCAGTCTATGGGAAGTTTGCATTTAACTGTGTTTTCCCCTCCATTTGTAAGCCGGTATATCATGTAGGAGGAGCACGCTGCTGAGTTTAGAGGCCGAAATGTTGTATTTGTACATAACAAAGACATTAACGATGGATTAGGTGCACCAATTTGTTTAGCTTAGCTAATCTAATTTTTATTAGCATTTTCCAGCCCTTGGTCTTCTTTTCGTTCTCTCCCCACCCCTTGGAAATTACTGTACAGAAGAGCAGAGATTCAGCGTTGAGTTACATGGAGATCTCTGTTCCCAGCTGCTCTTAGCAGCGGCTCAGGCTCTTGCCATCCCCTGTGCACGTCCAGTGTTTAACCACCCCCGGCTGAGCTTTGCTCCTTTATTTCCTAGCATTTCTACCCCTCTTGCAAAAGGAAAGCTTTTTTGGCAGCGTGGATATGCCAGGTTCACCGTTAACACCTTAAAATTAGGAGCTAGTGCTTTCCAAATTAATTGCAGCTGTGCTGATGACAAGCAGGTCAAAGACAGAAAACTTTGAAGAGAAGCTGGTACCCACTTCCCCCTCTGGACCCCCCATCTCTGCCCCTTGCTTCGCCTGGAGACCCTCTTGTGCCATCAGGGTGCTCAGCTGGGGTCAGGGAGCTGATAGGAAAATGATTTTTGGGCTGGATTCCTGTGGTTCTTCACCCAAGGGTATGCACAGAGCAGGTGATGGGAGCGAGGAGCAGGGACCGTCACCTCCCCACGGCAGCACAGACCTCGGTGGCCCGTCTCTCGTGGCCTTAGCAGAGGACAGCTGTGGTAAGGTGGCTAATATTACTTGTTAGAGGAGGGAGGCTTTGCAAATCTTTTTGGAGCTGTACAAACACAAATACTGGGCAGCCGATCATCCCGACAAGGCCGTAGCCCGCACCAGGATGACGTTTCCAAGGCATAAACAGATTAACGGAACCCTTTATGCCAAAAGGAAAAGCCTGCCTCTGTCCCTGGGTGGGTTTAAACAATGGGTTGGCTTAAACAGTTTAACAGGTTAACAGCTAAACAGGTTTAGGTAAAAATATCCCCCTGAAGTGATGTAGCTCATCTCAGCGTGGAGAAATCCAGTCAGAACACAGCAAGGAGGAGTTCCAGAAGTGAAGAAGGAAACGTAGAAGTCCTGGTAAGGAAAGACTCTCCAGATTGACAAGGACATGAGCACCTTGTGGGTAGGCAGGGCCATCCCCATCGCACCCCTGTGCTATGGGATCGCTGTTCTGCTTGCAGAGCAGCCCCAGTAACGGGAGCGTGTGGTTGGTTTGGGTTTTTTTTCCCTTTACAACATTCTGGTTTTACTTTCTAAGTACCTGATGCAAAGACTTTTCCTTGCATTGAAGGTGGTGTGGTAAGGGCCAGGCAAGGGCTATCCTGTGGGAAGGAAATGTCACGCGGACCCGCTTGTGGTCTCTGGTTCTGGGCTGAGTCTGAGCAAAATGAGGGTCTTGTCTTTTTCTTTTTGTGTCTGTTCAATTGCTTGTTTTTGCAGAGATGCGTCTGACCCCTCATATCACTGGCAAGTAGTGAAACAGGAATCTCTCACTGAGGTTTCCCCCTCGCCACGTCTGAGTGTTTGCTGTATCATTTAACCGTGTCTGATTCTCATATATTCTTTTTACTCCTTGAAGTGAGCTGTTAAGCCACATCTGTTGCCCATGCAGAACTGGCCGGTGATGCAAGGAGCGGGTTTAGCATTAGCTTAATAGAGGTGATCTTGTGCACCACATCCTTGTAAATGTTCCTTAAGTTTTGCTGACCTAAGACAGCACAGCCACTAGCATCTTTCTGGCACTAAAAGCTATAACCACAACATGAAAAAGTAAAAATAAAAAAGGTAGCAGTAAAACTAGCTAGCTTTCTGCACTTTATATTGGTATTTGTATAAGTGGTGACTAGGAAACAGTCCAAAAATTTGAGAAATTCATAGTCATGTTCTGGTGTATAAAGAATCTGAATCTATGCTTATTGTAATGGTTGTTTACAGCCAATTTATCTTTGAACTGTACTGGAATATGATCTGACGTGAAGTTTTTCCTTCAGGCTCTCTGTTAGGGCATAGAACTAGATTCAGCTCCAGCGTTCCTCGGTGAATGAGGCTGTCAAAATGTTTCTAAAATGTATGGAAGCGGTTTTCTTCAATACTATTTCTTACTAGTCTTCATTGACAGGCAACAAACAGGAATTTGACAAAAGCATTTCTTTCTGCGGCTTTATCTTGCCATGACAAATTAAAAAGCTTGTGCTCAGGAGACAGGACTCTCACGTCTTAAAAGATTTTTCACACTGAACCTTTTCCTTTCTTAATACTTAGATTATCTAAGCCCCCTTTGAAGTGGGCTGTCCTGAGTATACAGAGCACACTTAGAGGTGGATGGAAAATGTCAACTGTTTCCCTTTCTAATTTTCTTGAATAGAGAGAAAGAGGTGTTTTGAGACAAAAAATAGGATTTTTGCTCTCCCCCTCTCTGTGAAATTCGAAAGTGCTATATCTCTTCAGGCTTAAAAAGAGAAGAAAAAGGCTAGAGGGGAAAGGAAAGACTTGTTCTGGCAAGATTAAGCTGAGGGAGTTCTGGGAGACTGTATTTTATCTCTGTTTCTTTGGAAAGGTGGAAGTTTCTTTGCCATGCGTCTGAAATAGCTCTCAGGCTTCCTCTTTGTGGAGTTTATAAACAGCGGAGGCTCTTGCAGATAAACCAGATTGGCGCTTAGCTCGGTGTTGCTCCCCTGCTGTACCGTTTCGCCGACTTTATCGTTTTTTCCTTTCCGTACTGATAGCACAGCTGTGTTTTCCCTTATTCCAGTGAAGGAAAAGGGCCAAGCGAAGAAGAGCTGGCTTGTGCCCAGCTCCCAAGGGCTGGCACTTGGGGACAGCACACGACCAGAGGGCTCCAGCTGCCTGCGGGTCGCAGCCCGAGGTGCTCGGGTATGGCCGGGAGGAGGAGGATGAAGGTGGCCAGACGTCATCTTTTCCAGGCTTATCCTCAAGCTGTGAATGGGTGACGGAGCTGGGTGTCTTGTCCTGGGGATGGCAGAGATGTCTTTTCAGACGACAAGGTGGCAATGGGCTCCTTTTGAACATGAGTAAGTCTGATGAGGAGTGGCTGAGGTAAGTGGGGCTGTTCGGCCTGGAGAAAAGGAGGCTGAGGGGAGACCTTATGGCTCTCTACAACTACCTGAAAGGAGGTTGTAACATGGAGGGTGTTGGTCTCTTCTCCTAAGTAGGAAGTGATAGGACAAGAGGAAATGGCCTCAAGTTGTGCCAGGGGAGGTTTAGATTGGATATTAGGAAAAAATTATTCACAGAAGGGGTTGTCAGGCACTGGAACAGGCTGCCCAGGGCAGTGGTGGAGTCACCATCCCTGGAGGTGTTTAAAAGACACATAGATGAGGTTCTTAGGGACATGGTTTAGTGCCAGAGTGAGGTTATGGTTGGACTTGATGATCTTGAGGGTCTCTGACAACCAAAATTATTCTAAGATTCTACGTCCAGGCTTCCCAAAGTAAACACAGGAGGTGCTACAGGAGGTTTGGCTGTTGGAGAAGGCTGCCTTGGTAAAGACAGCACCTGGAGCCCCCACCAAGTGTTGGATTTCCATGCTGCACATCAGCAGTCCCCTCAGATACAGGCGGTGCAGCGAGTGGGTTTGCATGGCGATGGGAGATGAGCAAAGTGGGTTGGCTTGTAGAGGGCTTGCGCTTTTCAAAGGCCAGGCTGATACAGGTTTTCAGTTCCTTTAGGACCATTCTACCCATTCAACTTCTTGATACTTTTATTCCCCCTTGCCCTCCCTGCCTCCTGTAACCATTAAAATCTTAGCGGGGGCTGGGGATGAAGTCTTGCTTGACCCACAAGTATTTTTGACAGCAATCTTGCAAATGCCTTAGCTGGCTGAGAGCACTTCTGGAAGTTACAAGTGATAGAGCTCTAAAATTCCTTCCAGCAACTGATTTCTGGCAAGTAGCTACAGATTTTATTGGTTCACAGTTTTGAGATGAATCTTTCTTCTTTGTCGTATTCACCCTTGAATGTTGCATCACACAGGGTGAAACTATTCTGTAAAGCCATTAGAGGTGAGGTGATCAGACCATTTTCAGGAGCATGAGAAGACTCCTTTTTCTCATTCATTTTTATGATAGATGCTTATCTCAGAATATTACTTCGGCACTGGATTAGCCGGCCGTTCTTGTGTAACAAATCCATTTCAATGAGAAGTAAGCAGTAGTAAATGATTAACATGATCTTCTTTACTAATGACTAGGGGTTTTTAATTTAATGAGTCACTTCTGAAAGGCTGAGGGGGAAACTGGGACACTTTTAATAAAAAATGTTTAAATGATCACAGTGCAATCATTTGCATGTACAAGCCTGGTGTTGTTTCTCAGAGCAGCCATATCAAACATGCGGTACGTGTGCTCGCTCAGATATGTACAGCTTGCTTGCAAAAGGAAATGTGTAGCATGGGTTTTATAAAATTACTATTATGGTTCATGATTAATGATTTTGTTATCCAAGCAGTGAAACCACAAGACTTTGTGACCGCCATAGCAGTCGCAAAGCTCTAGTACGTGCAGCACAAATTTCTCTAATTGAGCGTTGAGGGCGTGTTGAAACGGAGTTTCTTACCGGACTCCCTGTTCCAACAATTTCAGTTTGGGGTTAATTTCTCTTATGTGGTTACCAGACATGTTTTCGATAGTTTCCCCTCAAAAACAAATAGTGGGGCTGGATTGGTTTCAACAGGCTTTAGAGGAAGACAGCGTTTCTCTGGCAGACTGGTGTCTCGATGGTTTGGGACATGTTTTTGCATTGGTGGAGTAGCCTGGCTCTGGAGGCCACGTCCTTTGTAGAGGTATTCCTGTAGGCGAGTGTGTAGCATTTGGGTGACCTGCAACAAACCTCTCATGTCTCTCCGCTCCACCAGCCTCCCCAAAATGTTCACAGCTATGATGGTGGTAGAACATCCTAGCGAAGACCCAGTCATGTTGTCAGAGATGGAAGTTGTTCCCTGCTTTCATCGCTGTCAAGGTCTTGCCATCGTTTGTTCACGGTGGCACTTGGCTGAAGATGAGAGTGCCTTTCCTTTGAGGACGTGCCTGATTTTTGGCAGTCACCAAGTCCAGGTTCAGTCCCAGTGGAGTGGTACTGAGGGAACAGTATGCTGTTGAAGGCCGGAGCATCATCGTGCCTTTGATCCTCAGTCACTTACTTTGTTCTGAGGGTTTCTGTATGGCTTCTCAAACCACTTTTTAACTATGGGCCTTGTCAGAAGTACCTCCTTCTCTTTGAACCTTATCTGAGCCTGTTGCAGTGAAAGCCTCACCATCTTCTCCTCTGAGGGATACCAGAAGAATAATAATCTTTTCCTACTCGCATTCCCATGGGACTACTGACTTCTTCCCTTCCCATTTTCATGGTCCTTACCATCATCTCTTTTCCAGGCTGGAGAAACCCAGGCGATTTAGTTAAGTGTTGTTGAGAAACCATCCCATATTCTCCATTGTCCTCTGTGAGCTGGGTGGAAATACCCTTGTTGACACAGGGTGGAACTCAGCCACCAAGCTGACACTGTCACAGGTCTGTCTGTTTTAACCCCAAGACCTCCTTCCTGAGCAGCGATAGCTGGCTCAGAGTGCATCATTGTACATGGCAGATCAAGGTGTTTCCATCACTTTGCGCTTTAGGGGTAATTTTTTTTTGTTTAGCATCCAGCCCCTTAGCATTATGAGGTTATTAAGCAAGTTTTCAGGGGCAGTTTTCATTTTTACTGTCTTGAATAACTTAAGTTTCATCTGAAAAGTGTCTCATTTTGTTCACTTCTCTCTTCAGATCATTGACGAGTATGCTCACCAGTGCAGGTGTAGGAGCCTGTGGGATTCACTGGTGACCTCCTGCTTGGGAACATGTTATTATCTACCTTTTTTTCCCCAGTCTTCATTCATTCCTGTGTGTCGAGAGCCTTCACTCTTCTCTTACAGAAGTTTGAAGCTTTGATGGGGAACCTTGTTGGAAAGCAAGGGTGCTTATCGCAGCCAATGGTCAGCAAGGTAACCCTGCGGACACTGCATTTGTCAACCAGTTGCCTTTAGCATCACCAACCAGGAGGCAGCGTGAACATTTTTACGGACGAGTGAGCAGAAACCTGGTCTGGGATAGCTCGCGTTCTCCCTTTGAGCGCTTTAGAGTAAGTGTTTGTGTTGGCACACTGCCCCTCTAATCTGAGGACACCGAACGTGGAAATGCAGCAACTTTTAATAAGGTGAAAGTGGAGGCCAGAGCCACAGCCTCTGTGGTATGCTGCAAACAGGTTTTGTAGCCGTGTCAACACATGTGGAGGAGAGGCTCGGTTGCCCGGCCGGGTCTGAAGGAGGGTAAGGTGTGGAGGAAAGCATGAGTAGATAAGAATCAGGCAAGATAAAAATCCTTACAGCCTCTTTTCCAATTGCCTGTTGCAGAAATCCTGCCTCCGTGAGAGGCAGCAAGCAGCACGCTGCGTGGAGGGCTGGTTATAGCTCCCAGCTGCCCCGCTGAGATTATCTAGCAGTTATATCCAGTTTGGGATTATTATTTTCATCTGGGAGGGTGAGGGGGTTGCAGGCCAGTATGTGCAACCTCTGCCAGTTGGGTAATTTTCCCAGGCTTCATTATTTTGACCATGAGCACCCACGATGTTTTCGGAGCGTGTCCACGGAAGGCTTGTCCTAGCAGGGCTCGACTGCAATTAAAACGGTTCTGCTGGGTGGCACAGCACCATGTTAAGGCCCTGCCTCTTTTTTGGGTCATGCCAGTCAAAGTTTAACTTTGAGAGCGTGCTAGAGATTAAGGCTGCCCAGGCTATGGGGTGTGTGCCTTTCTGTTGTTGTTCTGAGAAGCTTAAGTTACAGCTCGGCATCTGGGTCTGTACCGTGTACAGTGCTGCAGAAAGGTGCTTGTACAAGGCAGCCGTTGTAACTACATCCGGCTCTTCTCGGGTTTTCCAAATAGGTTAGAAGCTTAATGTTATTAGTTAATTACTTGCTTGTAAAAGCTGTTAATTTTCTTCTGAAATGTACCCAAAATGTGCTAGATATTGTAGGACCTAAAGTTAGAGGCACAAGAATTAGCTCTGGAGGGTTTAAACCCCAGATTTGAACTGCCTTTGTCTAATAAGTTATGAAGACTGGGCTGATCAAACCACGATTTAAAAAGAGCCTGAATATCACTGCAGTTACATTTTAGAGGTGCTGTTAACTATCTTTCTTTCTGCTTCTAGGTACTTGTTAAAAAAAAACCACACACACACACACACACACACACACAAAAAAAGGCATTAAAAGTCTGTTCCTAATGGGTGGGTCAGCCATTCAAAACTCATCCTGCCTGTTGTAGCTCTCAGATAACCCAGCCTGGCTTTACATCACACTGCAAACGGATCTGTATATTTGCTTTCTACAAAGTAAGTTGGGAGTTCAGTGCTTTTAAGTGCTGTACCTAAGGATCAACATCTCTTTTGTGTTGTAATGCTTTAAGGTGTGCTCGCCTTTGGACGGGCTTGCAGAGTGTTGTTTTCAGCATAAACAAATGTCCACTGTGAGCATTCTTGTGTTCTTGGAGTAAGAGATGCGTCTGGTACGAGTCATTGGAAAATAATATTTATAGAGCACATTCTTGACAAGGAGAGAAGGTTTTTCAGGTAAAACCAGTCTGCTTCCACTGCTGATATGACCTTTCTCCCCTGTTGAGGTTGTGTCTCTAGCTGACTCTTGTGGCAAACGGAAACCCCTCCCTTGAACTCAGCATAGCTGTAGCATGGGTTGTTAATTGGAGGGCGACGGAGATTTTTCTTCCTTCAAAGCACCAATATTTTAGGCACATGCGATGTTGCCACTCGCCTGACCATGTTGCATGGAGGCTCTTTTTCCTGCTCCTGATCTGTTAGTGCGTTTAACAGCTGCCTTCTGATATTCGTGGCAATACAAAAAATCGCAACCAGTCTATGAAAAGAATTAATGGCAAAATCCGGAATGTCTAGATATTGTATAGAGACTATTTAACCAAGGAAGGGCTGTGGAGAGAGGATGGCTAAGACTGGTACCCCACTGTGTATTTCTCCAGGAGGAGAAATACGTATATTAAGAAGCTGCAGGTATTGGCAACAGCGTGTTATTGTGTGATATTTCACCCTTTCATGACCGTTGCTGTGTAATTGATGTAACTAATTAACTTAAAGAAAGTGTTCACTGTGAGCCAGGGATGTATAAAAACACAAGTAACATTCATTGCACATTAGAGATCAGTGACAAAGCAAGAAAAAAAAACCCTGACGTCTTTAAAGGAAAACTGATTATTCAGGTAGCCTGTGATGAGCTGGAATTTGGTGAGTGTTTGGAGAAGGATGTGTAAAGGAGTTTTTGGCTTAATGCGATGCCTGCAGGTTAACAAAATCGCCAGTATTTGTATAGCCTGTGTAACTAGCGGGGTATAGCCTGGGCACACAGATGCTCTGAGTTTGCCCGCAGGACTTACACGATTGCTTCATTTTGTGGAGTTTAACTTCGTTCTTCAGAGGTGGCTTCTAGTGTGAGTGTTCATCATCCTGCAATGCCCAGGATAACAAATAACATGCCAAGCGAATACGAGTGGTGCCGGTGAACGTGTCATACGTAGGCTGTGGCATGTTATTTTTCCATGTGTGCGGTGACAGCATTTATGGCCTGGCAACAGATCTGCCTCTTTCAAGTATTTTATGTGAGACTTTATGAGGCTGCCTGCTGTAAGGTGTTGCCAATATTGCAGGTGTGCGCAAAGTCAATGAATGGTAAAACATCTCTTTTAATACCGTGCGCAGTAACAGCTGAATGTATGACGATTTTTTCCCCCCCTTTCCATTTAAAACAGAATGCTACAGATAGCTCCTCTAACTCCTCTCAAAAAAGGGAACAGCCTATGCGAACTCTGGCTTCTCCTGCATCCTGCGAACATCGAAGAATTTGCACTCGTGGACACCTTCACGACCATTATAGCTCTGACCACTACCATCTAGAACAAGTAAGGTTTCTTCTCAGTGTTGCCACCTGAAGGGCTTTGTCTGCTGTAGCTGAGACTGGTGTTTGGTTTTCCCCCCACACCCTTGAAAGACTTGTTCCACCCTTCTTTTTCCCTTCCTTTCCCCTTCAGTTAGCTTTAAATGGCTTCCAGTTATAACGAAGAAAACAAGAAAGTTGATTTAAAACTGTGATTATGTTGTACTGTGTGCATACAGACCCTTGTAGGTCTGTGACAGTTCCTGAGCCAAAGGCCGAAGCTCTGTGATGGGTCACTAGGCAAGAAGACAGTGATTGCTGATAGCAAAGTGAGCTTATTTCTCTTTTCTCACTCTCCCGTCTCTGTCCCTACTTCCACAGTCAGTAGCGCGATCCTACCGGCACGTCAACTTTCCAGACGATGATGAGGAGATAGTGCGCATCAATCCTCGGGAAAAGATTTGGATGACTGGATACGAGGACTATCGCCATGCCCCAGCAAGAGGGAAGAACTTTGATCCTGATGACATGGACTCCTACGTACGTTTTGCCAAAAGTGAGGCCTCGAAACATGAATACACTTATCCTTACGTAGACAACTCGGACTTTGACCTGGGTGAAGATATCAAGGGTGCTGTGATAAAGACTCAACCTGTCAAATTCAAGCCCAGGCGGAAGGAAGATGGTGAGAGGTCGCGGTGCGTGTACTGCAGGGACATGTTCAACCACGAGGAGAACAAACGGGGTCAATGCCAGGATGCTCCAGACCGCGTCAAGACTTGCATCCATCGAGTGAGCTGTATGTGGTGCGCAGACACTATGCTCTATCACTGTATGTCCGATCCAGAAGGAGACTATACAGATCCTTGCTCGTGCGACACCAGTGATGAAATGTTTTGCCTCCGGTGGATGGCCCTTATTGCCTTGTCTTTCATTGCTCCATGTATGTGCTGTTACTTGCCGCTTCGGGCTTGTTACCACTGTGGGGTCATGTGCAGGTGCTGTGGTGGAAAACACAAAGCTGCTGGATGACTACAGATGCATTCAAAGTGTTATGTTTTTCCTGCAGTTCGAGGAACACGTTGGTTTTGGAGCATTGAGATCACTCATTTTGATGCAGCCACTGTGCCCAGCAGCATCCAGAAACCGCCAGTTCGGATCACTTCACGTGTGGTCATCTGGGCCTCACACTGCATTGATTTGCTCATCAAGTGTTCTAACTAACTAACCTACAGCATAGACTTTTGTATTATTAATCTGTAATCAAAACAGACTGTCTTGTACATGTTTTGGTTTGGGTTTTTTTTTCAGTTAAAATGAGTTTGAGAAAAGAACTGCTTCAAATGGTGGTGGATTGTAGAACATCTCCAGGTTGTGTCCGTCTTGCCTCAGCTTGTGTGGTACCATCAGCGCATCAGCAAGCTTTGGCATTTCTAGAAACGGGGTGGTGTAGTGAATGAAATCTCACTCGGAAGATATTTTAACTTGCCGTCAAGTTATTGTGTGTGTATAGAAGGTGTGCTAGTAACAAACTTGTACCACAACACAGTATTTCTGTTGCTGGTTTTCTTTGGGTTTTTTGTTCTGTTTTCCAAAGCCAAAATAGCCATCTAAGCTGCAGTTTCTCTTCTAGAGTCCATCGTCATTTCCTTCAGCAAACAAACTATTTCTCTGTTCGCAAATCTCTGTGAACAGAAAGCAAGGCTCAGTTACCATAGTCACATAACCATTGAGAATCTGGTAGTTCTCCTTACCTGTAATCATTTCAGACCACTACTTGAAAGGGAAACTTCAATTTTAGGGTTTTCTTTTTTCCTTAAATAACATTGGAAAAATAAAACTGTGTTTTCAGAATTTTACCCCAAAGAAAGGGAACTTCTTCATTAGTCAGCCATGTAATGATCTGTGAATAAAACACTAAGGTTCCAGATGAGGAAAATTGTTGTTATGCAAAGAATTACTAACAATGCAATGTCAAAAGCACTATTATGGCAATTCTGGGGAAATGCTGCATTAAGTGGTGGGTTATATGGAAAATCGTGTGTGTTTGTTTGTTTTCTGTACAATACATGAGCATGAGAACATACGCATCCACGGTAGAAACTACATTTAGCAATCTAAACAGATATTTAAAATCAAGAGCCAGGATGTTGACCACCACTTCCATTTCCTGACCTGCGGTCCCAGTCCTCCAGATGCTTACATACGTCTTGACGTATTGTGCGTGCAACTGGCATTTCTGTGAGTCTGTGTGTAGGATTAAGCATGTGAGTCTTTGCAGGAGCCAGACCGAAGCGTCTCCCTGGCTTTTCCCTCCCCAGTTCACCACCCAGATTTGTCAAGTGGATGTATAAGGTGCATACAGCAAGATAAGATTACTTTAATTTTTTTTTTTTTTTTTTTAAATGTCATGTTGTCTTGTGTACAAGGCTTGTAATTAGCTTGGAAAAAGAGTATTTTTCTAATATATTACAAGGAATAGCCAAATAATTTTTATTAAAAAAAAATTATTTAGCGCAGTGAATTCTAACTAGCATAGTACAATCTGAATACTTTGAGGCAGCTAGGGATTGGCTTGTCAAAGCTGGCACTGCTGTTCCTGCCATAATTTCTTTCTGCAGTAAATTGCCAGTGGGCGCATGTCCTTTCCCTCCCTCTATTGCACATTGACATCAGTCTTAAAAGAGGAATTTTTTTTTTTTTTTTAATTAATTTGCCAAATAAATGTAAAAGGAACGCTTGCCATTCTTTCTTGGTGGAATGTCCCAACGGTTCCTCTGAGAGTTAATCACAGCTTTTTAGTCAACCATGAATTAAGTATGCAATGTGCTTATACACTATAGAGTTTGGTAGGCTTAATTCGTAGCAGTTGCTGGGGATTTTTTGGTTGGGAAAAAAAAAAAAAGAATGATAAATGAAAAGGGATGAAGAATTACACACCGGATGAGGAGAGCGCGNGATCTTACAGCTTTTTGTCCGGTCTTGAAGTGCCCCTATTTATTTAAGTAAAATAGACATACTCCAAGCCTTTCTGTATGTCTGGAAATGAAAGTTGTTGGGGTTTTGTTGGTTTTTTGTTTGGTTTGGTTTTGTTTGGATTTTGGGTGTTTTGTTGTTGTTTTTTTTTTTTTAAATCCCTCTCTTTTTATTTTCTCCCCTTCCTTCCTCTTCTCTTGGGTTTTTGTAATACTTGTAGATTTTGCTGCGTGTGTCATTTGGTTTGTGAAGGCAGTGGTGTAAGGGCACAATGATAGAAATAGGTGGTTTTTTGTAAATATTTCTCCTTAATTTCCACACTGCTGCTGAACAGTGTGTAGCATTCTCCCAGTCAGCTTTGCAATACTGACATCAATCATTTGAGAGAAATTATTCAGATTTTATTTTTGTATCTCTGGTAACAAAACATTAACCAAATTATTTTTTTTTCTGTTCTGGAAAGTTTTTTTGTTTGGTTGGGTTGGTTTTTTTTTTCCAAGCTATTGCTCACGTTAACAAATTAAAGTGCCTGAAGCCTCATCATTATTGTATCTATATACTAAAAGTTAAAACCCTGTTGTATTGATTTTTATAAGCCTTTTTACCTCTGTGTAAAAAAAAAAATATATATATACAAGTGTATGATGTACATTTTAGTTCTTAACTTCTTTTTTTATTGTTTCTAATATGTATGATCAGTGTAGCTATTGCTTTAAAATGTACCATGTAAATATAAATACATCATATCAAAATGACACCGTTTATTGTTATTCAGCTGGCGGGAAATGAGGGGAAGATGAAATGGTGCGGGGAAACACAGGGCCATTACTAGAGCCACCACCCCAAGACCTCAGAGTTTCTGAGGAAAAAAATTGATTTATTTTATGTTTTTCAGTGGCAAATGCTGCTAGCCTCGGGCAAANGAAAAAAAAAAAAGAATGATAATGGAAAAGGGATGGAGTATTACACTCTGGGTGATGTGTCTGGGTTTGCTGAATGAAATATAAATATTTTGTGCCTAATAGCAATTGACAAATCTCTCAATGGTGTCTAGTAAACATCAAGCCAGCCTCGAAAAAGAAAAATATTAATGGAACAACCTTTTCCTTTAATTTCTGTTCTCAAAGTTGTTTCATATAAACAAACATCTGTAAGATCTTCTCTCTATAAAGCACAACACTACAAAAAGATCTTACAGCTTTTTGTCCGGTCTTGAAGTGCCCCTATTTATTTAAGTAAAATAGACATACTCCAAGCCTTTCTGTATGTCTGGAAATGAAAGTTGTTGGGGTTTTGTTGGTTTTTTGTTTGGTTTGGTTTTGTTTGGATTTTGGGTGTTTTGTT
>VWYH01006851.1:0-42136 GCA_013399365.1 Pampusana beccarii | reverse complement strand
TAAAAAAAAAAATATATATATACAAGTGTATGATGTACATTTTAGTTCTTAACTTCTTTTTTTATTGTTTCTAATATGTATGATCAGTGTAGCTATTGCTTTAAAATGTACCATGTAAATATAAATACATCATATCAAAATGACACCGTTTATTGTTATTCAGCTGGCGGGAAATGAGGGGAAGATGAAATGGTGCGGGGAAACACAGGGCCATTACTAGAGCCACCACCCCAAGACCTCAGAGTTTCTGAGGAAAAAAATTGATTTATTTTATGTTTTTCAGTGGCAAATGCTGCTAGCCTCGGGCAAATGCAGCAGGGAGCATGGGAGCAGGTGTATTTTCGAGTGTTTTTAAGGTGTTTTTCAGGTATTTTGCACAATTTTGGGGTAGGATGCCCCCGGGGCAGCCCGGCCTGCTGGTGCTGTCCCCCATGAGGCCCTGGCAGCCGTGACAGCGGCCGAGATTCCCCTCCTGTTCTTTCTCTTCTCCCTGGGCCCTCCTCTTTCCAGGGGCTGCTTTGGGCTGGGCTAAATAACAGCAAAGGGACATTTTTATTTTGTTTTGTTTCGCCCAAGCAGAGCAACCGTAAAGAAAAAGAGGACAGCGGAGGGAAAGGCCAGCAGACATGGCGGCTGAGCGAGGGCCGCCTTGCTTTTTGAGGGCGCGCGGTGGGAGCTTGCGGGGCTGGCCAGACGTCAGTGCCGCTGAGGAGAGACACCCAGAGTGGCTGGCACTGCTCAGAGAGGTTTAACATTGAAGATGGAAGAGGAATAACATGGTTAAAATGGACACCTGGCTGTGCCCAACCGACTGGGGAAACGGCAGGAAAACCGGTGAGTGCATCTGGATTTTTACAGTCAATTCCAGTTGGGAGCTAGTCAGGCCACCACCATGCACTTCTGAAAAGCCCAGTGTTATTTTTCTGTAGGTAAGTGATAATGCATACAACTAAGGTGATAACAACCAAGCTGTTGCTCCTTTTATTCTATGTGTTGCTTTTTTCACTGCTGAATAAGGAAGCTTCCTCAAGCACCATGTAAGAGGGGATGCAAAGAACATACACACCAAATTATACATGTCCTCAGATGAAGGGTTTTCTCTCCGAAACGGTGGTGCCTTGTGTCATGTTCACCCACCCAGCACACAGAGTGACACGCCAGTTGCGTGAATAACCTCCATAGTTTAATTTGTGACAGCTCTGCTGAGATGCTGACTCCACATTTGTTTTTCATTGGCTTATATTTGCATTCATGTATTTCTATCAATATTATATGGTCATATAAACATAGATTTCTGTTTAAATTTATTAAACGAGTGTATATTAACTGTAAATCTAAAAAGACTTTGCAGACCTCACAAACACATGCATTATGGCCAGGTGTTGCATTCTGGAAGCCTTTGCACACAAAAGCTGTCAGTCTGTTGGTGTTGGCTCCATCCATGGCAAACCAAAGGGCAAAGTGACTCTGACAGCCTCTTGCTTATCATCATACTCTGACTAATTATGATGTCTTCAGGCCTGGCCCCTTGGATTCAACTTGTCCCACAGAAGGCTCGGCTAAGCCATGTATCTTCTTGCAGCCTGCAACATGCTCTTGCTTTTGTCTGTGAATCAAAGAGGTTGCTGGTTCCCAGAGATTTCTAAACTGGACCCATAAATGGTACATTTAGTCCCTGGATCCGTGGAAAATGTGAGCACCACCAAGCTACAGGGTGCTACGAAAGGCAAGCAGGTTCCTGCAGTCTGATCAGCACTGGGGTCCAACCTTGCTCCTGCTGTTCATCTGGAATGGGAACTGGCCTTTTGGCAGGAGGCAATCACAGACATGCAAACTTGCAACTGTATGAAACGAGGTTGAATTTTTTCTGGATTTAATACTATTTAGCTACAAATTATATTTTAGAATAATTTCTTTTTACCTGGGCTGAGTTCTGGTTGTTACCAAATGCACCTCAGCATTTCATAGCAAAGACACTTTATGCCCAACGTGCTGCTACCATTGCGTGGATCAGAACTGTTCCCCCAGGGTCTCCTTTCCCCAGACTGGCAGCAGGAGCAGTGCAGAACCAGGAGAGGGGTTTTCTTGGCTGTGCTCACTCAGGAAATCTGCAAATACTTTGAACAAGCCTCTCCTCATAAAAGCAGTATGGAGTCAGGAATTACAGAGGGCATAGAGGACAACTGCAAGGGTCTCTCCATCTACAACATCTCTGTTTTCCTGCAAGGCACAAAAATAGTGGCCGAAGATTTCTTGGGAGTGGCTGCAGCTGCCCAGCGTTACCTCCAGGTGCAGAATTTTTGCATGAGGAGGGTTTGCCCAGCCTCCTTTAATCGCTCAGTAATAAGTTTTTCTCTCTGTGCTCAGAGAGCTGCAGTCTAAGTAGGCAAGACTGACATCCCTGTTGTGAAAATGAGTAAGGCCAAGAGAGTTGGGATGACTTGTGTCATGTCATATTGGGAATTTGTGGCACAGTCTGGCCTGGAGTATCCTGAGCACAAGTCCACCATCATCTTCATGCAAAGCTCATTTCTCCTGTCACTCTGAAGATTAACCGGGAGGCTTGGGCTTTTACAGGAGCTTTGTTGCATGAAGCACAAACCAAACCAACAGGGCCCAGTCAGCAAGGAATGTGTGAATCTCCTTTTTTTTCTGCTAATTCTGCTTAGAAATGCAAATTGGAAGTAGCTGTCAGGTCGCTTGGAAACAAGAGATATCACTGCATGTGTTCCCAATTCTTTCCACAGGCAGAGCTTGGCTTCTCATGCAGACCAAGTGCAGCCCTTTTTCACAGAACATTTGGGAGCGAGCTCGCAGCACCAGCAACCGGAAATGCTTCCCTTCCTTCAGCACACGATGCTGGATGAGTTAACATCCTCCTGACACCTTGTCCTTTTCCAGGATGTTCAGCCTTCTGGTATTTTCTTAACATTTTGAATTAGGCAATTAAATTCCTTAGTATCTTGTTGGCATACATGGAAATAAATAGAAAAATGCTTGGCTTCCACCCAGAGACAAGATATTTAAATGGTGGAAAGTATGTGTGTATTTTTGGGGTGGTGTACTTAGATCTCTACAAATATTTTTAGTTGCTTCCCTGCACTCATGCACAACCATCCCATGCCATTCATCTCATTCCCTCGTTCCCCACTTGTAAATTCATTTAGGAAGAGCTGACAGACTTTGGTTTGGCTTCTGCTAGATTTCAAGCCTGCTGCCTAATGTTGTGTGAGACAGGATCTCACGGCAGCTCGCTGGGTGGCTGTAAAGAGAAAGAGTTCCAAGGACTGTAAGGCAACCCATCTCTCTGCATGAGCAATCACAGCTCCATGCACTGATGTGTACTCTGAGGTGGCAAGGAAAGTACAAAGTCTTCCAGACTTAATATATTCATGTAATGACCTAAGGAGTCACTGATGTTAAGAATACAAATCATTGCACAGGGGACCTAGAAATAATGCATACTTTGCGATGGTTAAGACATTACCAAGTCATACGCAGCACAAAACTTAATTATTATCTAGAATTCTTAATTATATAGAGAGTGTAATATGAACTGACATCTCTTTTTCTGCATTTTCTAAGGTTAAGTCATGATGAGCTGCAGAATTGGCCCCCACCTGTTTTAAGGCACCTGGCAGGACTAGTATCGGGCTTACTGCTTCAAGCAAGCTTTTTTCTGGTTTTCACGCTCTTAATTTCTCTGTTTCAGTGTTATGCCGATGTTAGCTTATTAACTGTTCAATCTCTTGATGTGAGATTTCAATTTTATAAAAAAAACAGAGACAGGGAAATTGTCAGTGCAAACAGTGAGATCCTTGATGGTGAACTATCAAGTCTGATATGTTCTCAGATGTACCCTGTCTTCTAACCTGAGATTTCCAGTATTCAGATTATGTTTAGCTGTGACCTGATTCAGAACCTAAAAGCTCAGACACTTCTAAAATTCAAAGCATTAAAGTCCTTGTGCCCTTGCGGGCCATTTCCAGCCTTAAAAGCCCAGTTCTAGAACTATGGAACTCAAGTGATTTCACTTTAATAGTGCTTACTCTTTACAACTTCCTGAGAACAATGATAAAAGCCAGGTTAGAAAGTATAACTTTCAACCACATTTTGCAACAGTGCTGGCCACAACTTAAAACGGAGAGCATTTTGATGTGCACAGCCAAAAGCAGCAGCACTCCGCTGGTTTTGTTCATGAGTCTGAACATTGCAAAATTCAAACTTCAATAAATTTTTTTGAGAAAACTCTGAGCAGCTAAAAAAGACAGAGTAGAATCTAGGACTAAACACAGATGCAGGATGTACGGTTCATCCTGGATAGGAAATGTAAGTAGAAATACAGTCTTTTTCCTCTTTTTTTTCTTTTGAGGAGTACCTAAAATAAGCTCCCAGGGTCACAGTGATGTATTGGTAAGGGGCCTGATGCTCAAGCTGAGTTACCCTCAGCAGTTTCCACGTGTTCCTGCCGGGAAGGGCAGATGGTTTGTGCCTCTGAGAGGAGCATTCAGACCAGCACTGCAGGTCAGGCTGTCAAGGAGGAAATGTATATACACACATGCATGTGTGTGTGTTTGTGTATCCTTTTGGAGTAGAAATCTGAAATTACTAACATGAGCGAAAAACCCAAGTGATAGTTACCCTTTAAATAGATAAATACACAGGTAAAACTCCAGCTGTGTGGCTGACCCTTGTGGCTTGGCAACAATGAATGGGGTTTTCTGTGCAGTGGCCCCAAGTATTGGGTATCACTGCACGATCTCTCTGTTCGTTTAGTGAATAGTCCTCAGTGAATGTCTTCATCTCAGGGAAAACCCCAGAACCCCATTAAGTGGTTGAGCCAGCCACAGAAATGGCAAGGCTTCCAAAGTAGAAAGAGAAATAGCAATAAGATGAAGCAGGGACATGTATTCTGCTCAGAGGAGTATCTGCTTTGCTGGGACTTGGGAGACACGTGGGGAAACCCTGGGCATCTCAGTGAGCAGGAGAGCTTGTGCATTCATTCATCTGTCTGAAACAGAAGGGTTTGGTGCAAACTGTTTGGCCGGAGCAAGGCAGCGTTTGCAATGATGCCAGTTCCATAATTTAGATACGGTGTCTGCTGCAGGGCTGAGACATTGTTGTATTAATACTTCCACATGCGGCCAGAAGTGCCACAGGCCTGGAGAAGGCTGCTGGGTGAGCGGAGTCCTCACAGCCCTGTCTTGGCAGAGAGGTTTGAGGGGCTGTAATGTGTCAGAGAGGTAGCAAGAAATACCACACACGTTTAATTTCAAAACTCCAGCACCCGTCACAGATGCAGCGAACAGATTTCAACAGATTTCAATCGAATGAACTCCTTCCAGCATCAGGTAGAAGACTGGAAAGGAACAGCCCATTCAATGCCAGGAGATTGCGTTCCCCAGTTCCCTGGGGTGAAATCCTGACTCCGCTTAAGTCAGTGGCAAAAACCCCATACACTTAAGTGAAGCCACGGTTTGTCTCCTGGGACCTGCAGGATTTGGATACCAGTATCTCAAGATCTGGCACCCAAAGAACCCCTTTCTCTGACAATTCCCTGAGGTAAACTTTCCACAGTCTTCTCCTTCCCCTGTTTTCCTAAGGAAGACACTAGGGACAATGACAGCGTAAGTCCATTAAAAGGAATTTATTATCCTACACAGTGCTCCCCAATTCTGTCTTTAAAGGGCTGTGTTTGAAATAGGAGCCACTTTCTGCTCCTGCAAAGTTACCAATAGGAGCAAGAACATCCTGCTGACAGCCGAGGAGGGTCTTCGTGGGACCCCAGCATCACTGGCTTTAACCTTAGCACCTTAGCTGGTCACCTTTTTTCTGTGCCCCGTTGCCAGCTTGTTTAGTTCACTTGGACCTCCACAAACCAGCCTAGAAAGGAAAAAAAATACATCTAGAAGGAGTAAGCAGTTTTGACTTCAAAAGTGACAAGTTGGCAGGGACAATCTCTCAGCCACCTTTGACTCATTTTTGACAGTTTTCAAGCCGGCAGTAATTATTTCCAATATTAGGTTGAATTTCCAATAAAAGATTAAAAGGCTGAAAGGGTGCCTATGTACTAACATACATGAGAAAAAGGTCCTGTAACAAAGAAGCACCTCTGAGAGAACTGTATTTTCAAACCCACTCACATCCATAATGTTTTAAGAGCTGTCACCATCACAGAGCATTTTATGGCCAGTTCCTGAAGGAAGTGGTTGTAAAGATGTGGCATGAAGAGCAGAACATCCAGGTGCTGAGCAGAGAGCTTTTGAAAAAGCAAATGCGTGATACTTTTTTCTAACCAGAACAACTGCTGTTTGTGGCCATCTGAACTTTGAGCTACAAGAAAATGTCTTTGGGGTTCGTCAGGCTGATATCCTGTCTCTAACCACAGCCTGTACCAGATACTTCAAAGGGAAAGAATACAAGAAACTCTGTATTGGAATCATCTGCTAGCAGAGGAAATGTCTTCCCAACATGAGACAATTTGTCATTGATTTATCCCCTCAAACAGGGAAGTTTATGTGCCTCTTTAAAATAAAAATCTAATTGAATGTCACAGAGTTCATTCATTAAGCATAACAAATTTTTATTCAAAATGTATTTAATTTCTCTGAAATACCATCACAACCCTTCAACCATTTTCTCTGGATATTTTTCTAGTGCTGAAGTTATAGTTTGAGTTTTTTTCCCAGCCAGTTTTTTATACAGATAGCCCTGCAGATGTGGCGATGCTCAGGAGCTGCAGCGCTATAGCAGTCATTTTGCAAATGCCAGAGTCTCTTCCTCCAAATCCTTCTCCTGGCAAGTGTTCTTAATCCCCTTTTATGGATTCTTTAACCTTAATTTGCTTATTGTAGAGACAATATTGTGTTCTTATTGTTGTACAGTTTCTCTGAAGCCTTATATGCGTCAAAAGACACAAAATAGATAGAAGATACGAGGCAGGTAGTGAAAAGACAGCAAATGTATTGTTTTGTTTATTTGTCAGATTGCTGACATTGATCTGGATTTACAATATTAGTTTTCTGGGACTCAGATGCTTTCAAAGACGGTTGTGCTGTAGCTGTGAATATAAACAAGGATGAACTGGGTGTCTGAAATGAGGGTGTAAGGTCCGTATTTAGGCTCCTAAGTACAAGTGGCTTTGCTCTGAGAGGTGTTGAATGTCTTCATTTTTTTCCTGAAACCCATGAGATTTCCTAGATGGGTAGATGTAAAACATCGGCCCCTCTGAGGTCAGCGGCAAACTTCCCAGTGGCTTCAGCAATATATAATCACCCCCAAAATACAGAGTTAGGAGACTAATTATGGGCAGTTATTTTTCAAAGAGCCTGGCTAATCCGTAGAACAATACCAACATGTTTCTTCGTGTTTATTTCTTGGTGGAAAACTCTTAAATTCAAAACAGAAAGCTTCTGCAGCCTGACTTTCTATCACAGTCTATTTAAGAATCATCTATTTGGTCCTAGTCACAACCAACACAAGTGAAAGACCTTTGCTTAAAACAAAGCCTGGCCAGGTAAGCAATTTAGCCCAACAGTAGAAACTTACTGGTTCTGATGCAGAAACTGGTTGATGTTTGGATCCTAATTTGAGACTTCTAATTTGATTGTTTAGCAGTTTTTGATTGCTTCAACATGAACTACAGATGATCAGCATCTCCAGAAATCAGGCCGCAGATTGCTGAAAATAGTAGGTATGGGTTTTTTTAAGATGTGGGTCCTAAGGCTCTGCGCCTCATTGAATTTAATCACAGCTTGGAGCAAAAAACCACACACAAATTCAACTTTGGCTTGGTTTCTGACAGATTCGAACTTGCATCATTAATCTTCTGCTGGTCTTACTTCTGTAACGGTTCTTGAACCACACGGCCAGTGGAAACCAAACTGAGGTCTCGAAGAAACTAATTTCCTACAGGCTTCATAAAAACAGGCAGCTGAATAAAATGGAGAGCTGTTGAGTGCTCTTGCTGAGGCAAAGCAAAGTGTGAGCTCATCCCTGATTAGACACCAGGAAAGCAACATGGGAAAAGCCCTGTTATGAATGCGTTCCCTGTGGGTAAACCCTCAGCTGGCAGTCATGCCCTACTGGACACTAAACATCCACCCCACAAGAGCAACTTTGCTTTTACACCATACCTCTCTCTTAAACAGCCAGTCATGCTCAGACATATTCCTTGGAAACCAAGCGCTGTTGTTTTCATCGCTTGCGGAATACTTGTTTTAACATATACCAGTGATATCTAGGAGGGAAGTGACATGTTTTCCCAATCAGGGCAAAGAAATGTGTCAAGTAATGCCCTGGTTTTTTTCATTCTGGCTCTAGCTGCTAAAGGGTCTGCCTCACAATTTGCTAATTCAGCTGCCAGTGTTGGCTGTATCTCTGAAGGGCTGTAGGTAGATGATTTGCTGCTTTTTTTGTTGTTAGCAGATTGAAGTCTGCTTTTACGTTTTTTTTCTCACTTGTGCATCAATAAGTGTACCTTTCCACCTACAAAATTAAATTATTGTAGCTGGAAAGTCAATGATTCCAAGAGATTCCTTTGGGCTTTTACTTGCATGATGACAGAGATTCCTGGCTCCAAAAGGCTTCAAATGTCTGGGTCTTGCTAATAATGACAACCCAAAGGGAATAGTCCAGCTGACTGTATGTAGGCCAGACTTAATCAATTAACACATTAAGATAATGACATATCAGCTTATGGAGCCTCCTAAATATGAACACATGTGAAGGCAGCCACTAGCCACAGGAGGTCTGATGGCTTCACCAATTAAACATCATGGAACTGCCAATATTTAGGTCTGGGATTTCCAGAAGGCGACACTGAGATAGAGAGCAACAGCGATTTCTAAAGAAATGTGCATCTTTCCATGCTAATATCTAAACCCAAACCATGGCTCAGGGGACACTGATTCCAGAAACAAACATCTTCCAGCTGTGGTTGCAAACCAATACCTGTGGGAGTTGTTCAGCTGAAGTCAATGGGACCATTCTTCCATACATCTTTGCAGAACAGGGTCCAGCGTGCAGAAATGTTGCTCACTTTGGAAGTTTCAGTTGTACGAGTCTCCGTTTTGTTCATGCTCATGTGAGCTCAAGTTTGCATAACAGCTCTTAAAAAAGTGGGCCTCAAAATGTCAAAGGGAGCCCCCTTTCATGTAGAAGATGAAAGCCACGTTGTCTTGGCTGAATTCCAGCATCTATCCTTGTGTGTTCGAGCGGATGATGGAGGTTTTCTTGTGATGGCTCCTGAACCGGGTGCCCTTTTACAGCCGATAAAGCTAAGTTGATTTGCTTCGATTTTGCTGTGGGCTAAACTGCCTACAAAGGGGTTACAGTAAACTCTTAATTGGTGGCTGCTTGAATCTGTGTGTGAGCCCTTAGTCCACCCATCTGTACGATGAGGGCAAAAGAGAGGTCCCTTACTTTTTGACCCTTTTGTTTAATCTGGTTTGATTGTAAGATCTTCCAGGCAGAGACTGTTACCACATGGTTGCACGTTTTCTGCTGGGATGGGCACCCTGGTCCCAGTGGTAAATAGCATCCTTCAACAGCTACTCTCACGTGAGTAAAATACGACCGGCAGAGTGATCAGAGTCGTCTATCAAATAACCCACAGCTCCACCCGCGTACAGCTCCTCCAGATGAATCCTGAGGTTAATTAAAAGAATCTAAAGAATGGTGGGGTTAGGGTGATTTTGGTTGAGTGTTGAAAATTCATGTATCCTCACAAGCTCCCCATGCTGTTCCTCCAGACTGGCGGTTTTGCACGGTTCCAGGCCAGTCACCAAAAGACCAGGGCTAAGTTTCTAGCAGCTTTGCATGAGCTGTGCCAAACTACAGGTTTAAATATTCGTTGCATTCTCCACATGCCAAATCATCTAAGTTGGAAAGCAGGGGCCTAAGAGTTTGCAAAGCTGCTTTTGCACATAAAGACCATTAAAAATTCGTTGTGACAGGGAAAAAACAACAACATTGCCAGTAGTAGGGAACTTTACATTGACTTGGCTAATGCTGTGTGTGGCTAAGTTAGAGCTAACCCACATTAATCCACTTAAATGGAAGGGTGAGCCTGATCCAGTAAAAGCAATAAATCCTCTTTAGAGCTGACCAGACTCGGGCTGTGCTATAGGAGAACGGGGCTGAATGGCAAACAGTTGGCAGAAGGTAATTGGATGGGACCTGAACTTCCAATGTGCCAGGTAATTTAATCCATAGCAGCCCATTTCCCCCATATGCACAGACCGGTTGTGGGAAAGAGCACATTCCAAAGCTCTGGACCGCAGAGGTGGGATGATAGGCTATGGGGCGGGGAAGCTCCCTGCCAAAACAGAGGTGGAAAGGTTGAAGCAGCTCTCCACAATTGCAGGGAGTGGGTACCCGAGATGCCGCTTTTGTCAGAATTATTATCCCAGGCAGCTTGAGCAAAAGTATAGAATCATAGAATCATTTTGGTTGGAAGAAACCCTCAAAATCATCAAGTCCGACCATAACCTGACTTTGGCACCAAACCGTGTCCCTAAGAGCCTCATCTACACGTCTTTTAAACACCTCCCGGGATGATGACTCAACCACTTTCCTGGGCAGCCTGTTCCAGTGCCTGACAACCCTTTCCGTGAAGATATTATTTCCTAATGTCCAATATAATCCTCCCCTGGTGCACCTTATGGTCATTTCCTCTCACCATATCACTTGCTACTTGGGAGAAGAGACCAACCCCCTCCATGCTACAACCTCCTTTCAGGTAGTTGTAGACAGCAATAAGGTCTCCCCTCAGCCTCCTTTTCTCCAGGCTGAACCACCCCAGCTCCCTCAGCCGCTCCTCATCACACTTGTGCTCAGAGTAGTGAGATGCAGGGAGCAGAGATGGACAGACAAACGCCTGACCTGGAGCTGGTGAGGCTCTCTCTTGTCTTGGAGGCAGATTGCCTATGTCAGGAGAGAAGGGCCAGCTACTGCTGCCTTGCTATGGCTGAGGGACTGAGTTGCTGCTGAATTCCACAGAATTACATCTGAAGCTGAACTGGCTTGGTAGCAGGCAGGCCTGTGTGCCTGCGAAGTGGCTGCTACTATCAGAGAGCACTTTTCTCAAGGCTGACCCAAGCCGTGGAACTAAATCCAGACTGGGTGAATATCTCTATTTCCTTCTTCCTCTGAGAAACTGGGCCTGAATTTAAAAGGCTGTATAACACTTTGAAGCCACCCACAGCTCTGTCTTTGCCTCCCACACAAGCTCCAAGGAACTGACTCATTCCCACCATATTTTCAGCTGCGCACAGATCCTGCTCACAGCCCAGGAAGATCCCGTTCAGCCAAGTGAATCAAGCACACATTGTGACTCCAGTGAGCTGGTCTTGAAAGGCTTTTGCAACGCCGACTAACAGTCGACTGTATCCGAAGACATCTGGCCTGCCTTTTAAAATAGCGTAGGAACCATATTCTTTAGTAAGCTGTATAATTTATGCCTTGTCTGCTTTTCTCTATTCATGATCCTTCCTTATGTTGACTGTTAAATAGCTGTCTGTGAAAATAAGTGACACTGTCATCTGCTGTTAAATGAAAAGAGGTCTGCTCTAGGAGCAGGCACTCACCTCACCTCTCCCCTTCTCTGTGGCGAACTCATGTTGCTTCTCTCCTCATGGGGACGGTGCTTTGGGTTTTGCAGCACCTAAAAGAGTGTGCGTGGTAATTACAGCTCTCGGTGGTTCGTAAGTCAGGAAAATCAACAAGCCTTTCTGCAAGGGGAGACATAGGGTTGTCCCTCTGTCCCCTGCCAAACTGATGAGCTCAAATGCTCTTTCCAATTTGGACTAAAGGCCTTACATCCTTGCATTTCTAACTCACTAATTCTTTCACCGCTGAGGAAAATAACTTGCTTCATGCTGTCCTCCTGCTATGCTGTATCCGCTGTGAGTCTTTAAAGCTTCATGCTATGCCTGAACAATTACACCCACATTTTGGCTGGGAAACAGAGACAAATGAAAGCAGTTAGAAGGAGGACACGGGAGCCCTGCTTTCCATTTCCCTGTTCTTCACACTGGGCTCATTACTGCTATCTTTCCCCCTGCCTGGTAGCAAACGTGTCCAGCAAACACCCACTGAGGTCACCACTCTGTGCCTTTTGCCTGCTTCTCTGTAGAAATATCCCCAGTCTATTTGGGCGCTGGACCAGTTCTGCATGCCGTGACACCACGGCACAGTCTTTACAAAGCAACGTTTGCAGGTTTTTTGAGCACGACCCTGCTCACCACATCATTACATATGATAGGGGGAGTAAACATCCTTTGCAGTACAAAGGAATTGTCAATGAACTCAGAGAAGAAGAGGAGGAATGTCCAACACATGCTCCATTTCTGGCTTGTTGCATTTGGTTTCCCTCATGCAACTCACTGAACGTTTGTCCCCCTCTGCAAAAATGTGGGGCAAAGGCCTGGCTTTTGTCTGCGCTATTAGCTAACAAAGTCAGGAATTTACCTCTGTCACCACCTGGGAATTGAATAATGTAAACCCCAGCTCCTCCATCCTACTGGCACTGGGCTGAGTTCCACCAGCTTTTGCGGAGCTTTTTGGAGTGCAGAGTCCTGACCTGCTCGCAGTGGCTAGTATTAGCTGAGACATGAATAAGCAATAAAGGAGATAAAGGAGAGGCTGAGTTGAAAGCAACAGCTGTTTCCTATGGACTGCTGAATAAATTCAGGCTCCTCTTGCTGAAGGGCTGGGCTCTTGTCCTTGTGCAAAGGAATGAACTGCTCTGGGAACTGCAGTCTGATATGAGAGCAGAGTAGTATTCGTCTCCCACTAACTATAAAGGGTCAGCTCAAAAAGTTTTAGGAAGAAAAAAAAGAGTCTATTTTAAATGTATTTATTTCAGATAGTTCAAACACTTGTAGCTGGACTATCTCACTTCAGCTGTGACTCTAGGAATGGAATTACGTCCCAGACTTGCATGTGTAGATCATATATGGCAAAGAGCAAAGCCCTTGGCCCAAGATAGCCTTTTGCTGGCTCCAGATGTGCTCCTCTGCCATAAAGCACTTTGGAGGCCCGATGCTGCGTTACATAAGCCACTCAGTGTTTTTAACATTGATTTCAACAGAAGGAGTGATCTGTTCTCTGTGTAACTAAGCAAAAGGTTTGGCTTGAGCCTGTTGCTGTAATGAATCTCTAAAGCCAGGCTTGTAGGAATGACTTGTCAGCAAAGCACAAACCTCTGTTCTACCCCCAGGAGCACACAGCAAGTCTCAGAACTTTAGGTATTTACTCCTGATTTCTACCAGTGGAGCAGAGAGAAGAGCTTGGCCAGGAGAGGTGGATTTTCCTGGTATTTCTCTTGTGTAAGCTCATTCCACTTGTGTGGAAATCAAGCATTTTTCCTTTATAGGAAGACGGAGCCTTCATCTATCTCAAAGTTACAGCCAGAGGAAATTCTAATATCGTGATCTGGTAACTAAATAACTGCAATCTGCCTTGATGCAACAATTTCCTTTTCAGTTACTCCTACCAAGTCACCACACCTGAAAATCCTTTGCAAACTCTGTTCACTCAGGTAACCTCTCAATTTGCTGAGAGAGAGGGTTTTTTTCACAGGGGGAGGATTGTTTTGAGTTTTGCTTCACAAATCTTCCTTGAGCCGATGTAACAAGGCCCCAGACAGCCTGCGTGGCCTGGCTGCTTTTGTTTACACGTGTGAAACCTGCAACGAATTTGGATTCTAGATTAGCTGGTCCGTGTCCTCCCCATCTTTCTCCCAGCTGCAGAAGGGTTGCTGCGAACTGCAGCAGTTTGCTTTTGGCAGTACTGGCACTGTCACCACCCAGATCTTCCCCCCAAAAAATAGTTCGGAGATTTTATAGGGAGCCAGAGTTCAAACTAGTCCTTTTTTCCTTTGGTTGGTTTTGTTTTTGAAGCAGGAGGTACGATCTGTTTTAACATATGAATTAGCAGATTCTGGTGTGGGTCCTCTGCTCTATCTGCCTTTCCAATGCAAGGCACTTGGCTCCAGCTGCACTGGGAATTCAGGGTGGCTGTGGGCAACTGGGCTGTGCTGGGGCTACTGGGCTGTGCCCTGGCCAGGGCAGCCACAGCTGCAATGAGTTTGTGGCTCCCTGGGGCGGCTGTGGGCTGCCTGGGCTGCTGGTAAATTGGCCACCTTGGGAGAACAGATCACCCCAGCCTCATCTCTTCAGGGAATCTGGTACTGAATAGTGAAATGTGATTGCACCTGCATCTGCTACATCCAGGTTGTCTGTATCTTGCTTTTTTTTTCTTTTTTTTTTTTTTTTAGGGAGGAGGGGGAGTAAAATCCCTGGAAAAGTCAAATGCAAGGGTAATCAAGCCTAAAAAAATCTACTATTTGTAGATTTGAAATGAGTAATGCCTTGCCTTAGAACAAACTTAAATGTATAGGAAGGTGAACCTGCTGAATTTCCAATGGTGTTCTAAAAGAAGGCGTCTTTGTTTTAAAGTTTAATATTAGCTAGGACTCAAATAGATCCCTTCAGCACTTCCTTTTTTTTTTTTTTCTCTTTTCTATTTTTCACCAAGTCTTGCCCATCTCGACTGCTTTCCTCAGGCTCTTTTTTGTTTATCCTACATAATTTCCTTCCTTCCTTCAAGTCCAGACCCCCTTGCTCCCCTGGGGCTTCCTATGATAGCTAGGCACTAATCATGTACTTCTGCCCCAGAAGCACAGATAGAGGCTTCCTCCCCCCGCTTCCAGTCAAAGAAGGATGTAAGGCATAATGGTAATCTTAAACAACACTGCTATTCATTGTTTGGGAGATCTGGGAAATATCCTTGGATTCAGCTTGCTAAATTAGCTGCTTCTTGAGTAACCCACAGCTGCTGCCTATCTGTCCCATTACATTTTACAAAAATGCAGCAGTTCTCATTACATATGATATTCTCTCAACATATGGACCTTCCATTAGTTTATGTCTCTGTGTAGCTCTGTTGCCATGAATGTATACACAGAAACATTTTCTTTTGTGCTTAAAAAAAAAAAAAATCCAAACCCAACAAATCTTGAAAACAGATTAAACACAGGCATTTGCAATTATTCAGATGGAGCAAAGATGTTGGAGCGCCTTGGAATACAGCCGCTGCCAGGAGCCAATACTTAGATTAAAATGTTGCTTCTGGCAGTAAAAGTGTAGCTACTAGTGGTTTTAAGGCTTCATCCTGCCTGCTGTGCACATGAGTATCTCCCTTGAAGTTGGCAGGCGTCTTCTTGTGCGTGCAGATATTGAAAGTCAGATGGACCATCAGTGTAAGGTGATGCTGAACCATCTATCTGAGGCTCCCAAGGAGGCAGTAACATGATTTTTGGATCTGGTCTTGTGTGTTTGCTTCTTCACAGCGATTCGCAGAGGAATTTGGTTTGAAAGAAAATGGATTCCTGGTGTTAGTGGATTTACACGCCCTATCTTTTTTAATAAGTTTCCTTGCATGAGTGGGAAACTTGAGCAAATCTTGAGGAGAAAGGTTTTTATGTCTCCTCACTCTCGTGCACTTTTCTGGGCTCTTCCCCTCAAAGCAGAGCGGTGTCCTTGAGGAAACCTAAACTTCCATCTTCGCTGTGCTCCCTGTGAAATAGCTGGTTCCAGCCGGGAGTAATCCTTGATCCATCAAGTACTTTAAATAAAAATGCAATGCTAGAACAAGTGAAAATTTTCCTTGGACCCCTAGAGGGCTGTTCAACACCTCTCTTATCCCACCCAGGGCTTATTTCATTGACTTCAGGAGCAGTCTGGCCAGGGGTGAGCACTGGATCTACGCTAAGCATTGGGAAAACTGCCACATGTTTGCACACTGGCTGATGTCACCTCGCACAAAACAAGAGTGACACAGCACATCCTCTGAAGGGCGTCCTTGGGCTGTGCTTGATCGCGTGGTTACCGGCAAGGGACAGCAAACGTGCCTGTGACAGGGGTCTTGACTGTGTAACTATGGTTAGTAAGCCAGTGGCACCCATCTCGTTGCCTTCCTTCCACCTACCTTGGTCCTCTCTGCCTCCTATTCTGTTTGGTTTTATTTTCTTGAGTGGCATCTTCCTTTCTCCATTTCTGTCTTGCTATGAGCTGATGACTTGACTCGCTGCTGTGAGCTTGGGACACTCGATCTCTGTCGTTCTTCAGGATGTTGCCGTGCTTAATCCCACCTGCTTCCGGGATGTGATTTCAGGGCTTCCGATTAACCACATTCAAAATTAAAAATATATAATTAACTCCACTCTTATTCTATTTTACACCTCTTTCCCCCTTTTATAACTAAACTACAAGCATGCCCCCTCAAACACGTCCACTTGACTATAGATACAGCCTGCTTTACTCCTGTATCTGAGCCTTCCACAACACACATTTATATCCCATAGCTGCTCAGTGCTCTTGTGCTGCAGGAGAGGAGGTTCGTGTCTCTCTTTCAGGAGCTACGGAGCAGTTGGAGACCTGAACCTGTGTGAGGATGCAGCTCTCCTGCAGCCTGGGGGAGCTGCCCCTGCTCAGCGCTGTCAAACACCCCGTTTCACGCTGGTGCATGCGAGGGGGTGTGCAGAGGATCTCCGGGATTTGCTCAGATGTGTGCAAGGAGCTGCCAAAGCCTGGCAAATAGGAGAGGCTGAGGATGATGCTGCGGCCCCTCAAAGCCATTCAGGTGCTTAATCTTGTGTTATAATTCTCACTATGGGAAAGACATTGAGGAGANCTCAAGTTGCGCCAGGGGAGGTTTATATTGGATATTAGGAAAAATTACTTCACGGAAAGGGTTGTGAAAAGCAGTGGAACAGGCTGCCCAGGGAAGTGGTGGAGTCATCATCCTGGGAGGTGTTTAAAAGGCGTTTAGACGAAGTTCTTGGAGACATGGGTTCGTGCTAGAGTTAGGTTATGGTTGGACTTGATGATCTTGAGGGTCTCTTCCAACCAAAATGATTCTATGAGATATTTTCCTCCTCATCAGGATGCACAGGCAGGAACTCTGCAAGAGAGGCCCTTCTCGTGAAACAGAGGAAGAGGGTTTGGGTTTCCTTCCAGTGGCCTCTAAATCGTTTGTCCAAAGCACAGAAGTGTCTTTTCCTGGAGGTATTTGGGCCCATTCCTTTAGAAGTCATCTATGATTGTGTTCGTATTCGTGCATAAATGAATATTAATGGTGAATGTGGTCTGACTACTGGGCCCATTTCCTCCCGCAGCTGTTTTTGTGTGAGACCTGATCCAAAAACATCTTGCGCACACATCTTGCAGCCTGACTCCGCAGGCGAGCGTGATGGAGAACGCTTTGCTGGTGAGGCCTGTTGTGGTTTAGGCATGGACGCAGCACATAGCTGCTCAGTGCTGTCAGGGTCTCTGCAGAGCTGCGTTTCCCTCACAGCAGACGTTGAGGTACCCAGGGAACTTGTGTTTTAACTGGAAAAAAGCTTATGTGCCAAAGGCCTCCTTTTGCAGCTGAGCAGAGGTTTGGAGGGGCTGAACGCTGGAGTTTGCTGCTCCAGCTGGCAAGGAAAGCCCACCCACAGTTTAGGTGGTGTTTGGGGCTGCAGATTTAAACCTGATCACCAGCACCTGAAATCAAGTATTGAAACACCTGCATTATAGCACTTTTATTTGGATACAGTTCGGTGCATTTCTACATTTATCTTTTTTTTTTTTTTTTTGGATTTATCCCAAAGAGAATTCTGAGACTGAGCCTGAGACTTCTGCAGGAAAAGACAGTCTCAGAGACAACGGGTTCTGAGAACAAATACTCCCAGCACCTGATTTTTTAATCGTTAAATGAGCATATCCTTACAGATCTAGATTTATTTAAGAAGGGAAAGGTATTTGTTGTATGATTTGCATGTCTGAACTAATTGCTACTCAAATATTTTAGTGCAAAACCCTCACAACTGCTTGCAAACAGCCTGCAGCGGATGTGTGTGCTCAAAAAACTCTTGAGCAAGTAATTTTGGACTCGCACACTTGAAAAGGTTGTTTGCAGACGATGCACATGCTGATCACTTCTGTTGAGAAGGGGCCTAATTCAGAGTCTACCGCAGGCAGCAAAAAGGTTCCCATTGCCTGAAATTAGTTACAAATAATTTGCCTGGCTCCTGGTTTTAATCACATGATCCAATTACAACTTAATCCCATCAATATGAAATAAGTGTTCCCACCTTTGGTTATTTTCTCGGTGTGGAAAGCCGCTCACAGCCTCATGCCTGACAATTAGTCTGTGTTTTGTGTTCCTGCTGCAAATGGGGAAGGGGGATGGAGGAAGGATGGCTGGTGGAGCACACAGCTTGAAAACCTTTATTTCGGCCCAAAGTGGGAGCAGAGCAGCCCATAGAGATACTATCAAGAGTCCAAGCAGGCTGGAGTTAAAAAGTTTCCTTAGTTTTTCTCCTTAAATCGATTTGAATATTCTTGGCAAGCTCTGTTACTATGCATGGTGGGCAGCTGTGATTCAAGCAGGGATTTTTTTTTTTCCCCCCGTTCTACTGTCCCAGTCTTCCTGTCTTGTGCATATGTGATCCTTTCCCTCTGTCTGCCTAACAGCTAATTATTTTACCAGACGAGCCAATAGTCTGAAGAAAACAGACCATGCATATTCTTGAAAGCAACAACTGTGTTACAATGTCAGGGTGGATGGGGAATTAAAAAAAAAAAAGAGTCACTTCCTTCTGACCCCCTCCACTCCTTAAGAAAACCTCCAAAAATAGCAAGTGTTCTGATTTAGAAGGGACTATCCTACTTTCCAAGTTAGTACTCCCGTTTAACAGCAGAAACTTGCACTGTGTATTCGGGAAAAACAGAGAAAAAGTCAACTTTGAGTATAGAAGACATCCAGGTAACAGCTTTATAATCAATGGCAACCCAAAAGTGTATACACCCCGTTACTGCAAAAATGTGGACAAGAGTGCTGCTCTCCAGAAAATGCCTGGGTGTCACTGCGCTCGCTGAATTTTCATTCCCAGTTGAAATTACGCCTTTCTGATTAAAACAGTCGCTGGTCCTGGAAAGGGCACAAATTCTGCTTTCCGCGTTTGGTGGTTATGTTTGAGGGGGCTTTTCTGGTAGATATCTGGGCTTTGCAGCCTGCTCCAAAGGCAACAGCACTAACCCACTGTCTGCTGCATCCCAGGTGTGAGCTGTGAGCTCCCCGGGAGCACCGCAGCCCTGCAGTTGTGTTTTATAGCCTACGGGCCAAGTTTGGAGAACGCCTGCAGTATTGGGTTTCATAGGCAGGACAGGAAGGAGAATGTTTCGTTTCCAAATCGTGCAGAAGCTCAGTTTTCTTGTTGCGGAGCTGCTGTGACCTGGGGAGAGGTGTTTTGTCCTGCTGATGCCCGCTGGACCGCGCTTACAGCCTACCTTCATCCCACAACTGCGAAAAACAGGTCAGCGGTGTTAGGCGTAAGGCTGGCATGTCCCTTGTATCGAGGGGCCCTGGTTCAAGCAGGGAGGTTCTTGATTTTTTTGCAGGTGGGGCGATAGTGCAAAAACGGTGAGAGGCAGCAACGAAGGCTCTGAAGGAAGTTATGCGCCTCGAGGTGAGGTAGAAACGGTCTGGGACTTTTTGGGAAGTGAAATTAGAACCTAGGGTGCTTATTGTTTGTGGGTTCAGCATTCAGGGTGAGTTTTGCAGAGTTTGTACTTCTGCTGGTGCAAAAGCTGCGGGGCCTTTCATTGTACAGAGAAATCCCACTGTTTGGTTTTTTTTTGACATGCAGCTGCTTTTCCTGAGTGGTAACAGCACGCCCCGACATGGGGTGTCCCCAGCACTTTACATGCACACAAAGGGACCAAGTGCTCTAGATACATTCTCTCTAAAATTCTGCATCAGCAAATCCTTGAATGCAAAAGGTGACCCGTACCTGTCTGCAGGCCAGCACTGGCTACCTTCCTGGATACACTGGGCCAGCAAATCCTCCTCAAGTTTGAGTTGCAACTCAGAAGTTGACTTGCTTTTGAATAAGAGACCTAGTGTCCTAAAAGTGAGTTCCCTGCCTCAACAACCCCTGTGGCATTCGGAGCATCAGGATGGGGAGAGCTCTGTCCATCCCCGACCGTCTCATCCGCCTCAAGCAACACGTGACTTTGCTGGCAGTATTGGAACAAGAGCCAAAAGAACGAATATTCCTCGTTTCTTTGTTGCCATTTTAAAAGCGGATAACCATTTAATTAGTTGTTCCACCTCCGGGGCTGTAAGTTCTCGTATAATTAGATAATGAGCAATTATCATTACAGTGTTTTGTTCTCACATGGTACTACACAGATTCCAGCGCTGACCACGTTTCAAAGGCTCATGTTCCAGCTTATTACTCAGTAATGCTATAGGAAGAACCAGCACCCCCTTTACATAAAGATTTTCTTAGAGGGGGACAATCTACCAGCGTAATAAATATAAATCCCACCTGCTCTTACTGGACTTGCCCCATGGCAGTTTGAAGCAATGTTAATACCCACTACAACAGGATAACCCTAAAATATTCCAAGGAGATTATGTGGTTGGGCGCTTCCCGAAATACTGCCTTTCATGTCCTTAATGCCACCCTTGCCTTTCCTGCTTTGGCAGGGAAAGCCACCATCAGGGTAACACGGAGCGGTTTAGAACAGAAAGGTTTTGGACAACACAAAGGTTTCGCTTTGGAGGAGCCCCCAGAAGGGTTGCTGTGCTAAGAAAAGCGCCTGATGCAAGTCAGGACTTACAGGATGTACTTGTGTTGAGGTCAGCAACTGGCAATTAATTAATTCGTTAAAATACCTGGAGAGATTTAAAATGTGCACACGGTGAGAACATGCGTGCAAGAGGAGAATCTTGAAACCACTTAAGCTTTAGGGCAAACAAAAAACAGACGGGAGATGGGCACGGTGATGAAAAGGTGTAGGCAAGGGGCCCATATCTGTCATTATTCCTGCAGCTACAATTTAATTACCACTCCTAGGCTTTGGGGAACAGAGATTAACAACAACAACAAAAAAAGTACGGGAAGGAACACAAGTTCTGCGGTTGAAATATGCCCTTTAGCATCACCTCAAGTCTCCGCTAAGACTCTAAATATGCTTTACTCATCACCCTGAGCAGAAACTGTTTCCCTAATTTTCAATGCTTAGGAATTGCTTTCAAAGGGGAGAAAAAAAAAAAATTAAAAAAAGGAAACTGAGAAGTAAAACCCCACACTCTCACTCCTCCCTGAACTTCTCCTCCTTTTTTCGACAGTACCAGAGCAGAACTCAGCACAAGGAAGGCAAGAAGCCCTTCACCAGCTGTCTGGGCGACAAGCAGACGTGCGCTGCAATCTTGTTTTGTGCAGTTGTTAGTCGGGACAATAAGCTGCAACAAGAGGTTACAGAAAGGTAAGCTATTTACCTGTAAGATGTCACTTAAAGCCGATCTTCACATTGTAACGCAGGGAAAGTAAGAGGCAAAATTCACAGCTTAGTCCGAATGGGCGATTACTTTTTTTCTGGAGGCCTATAATGGCAGTGACAGTGACTTATACCACCAGGACAACAAACCAACCCGTTAGAGAGAGGAACAAGTATCACATGGCAGGGCTCAAATAAAGCAAAATTGTAGTTTAGATTTCCATACATGCTGAAAAGGTCCAAAACATTTTTTTTTTCTAACACTGTTCCGGTTGCTAGAACACAGGAATATGTATATTTGGATTTAAAACAAAACTTTATTTTTCACACTATTGAAATTGCTAATGAAGCTTCTTTGTGCAAAATAGATGAAGTACCTGCAGGGAGGAATTCACTGTTGAAAAAGTTGACTAGCAAATGTCAACTGAGCTGTATTTAGTCCTTCCCACACAAAAGCCATGTCAGGCAAAGCAAGCCAAAGGGAAGGAGTGGGGAACATGAATTATTACCGAGCAGAGGTAAAGCCCACTTGTTTACATTTTTCCTCAAGAATGCAGTGATGGAATAAAGATTTGGATTTGGGGGGCTTTTTTTTTTACCCCCTATTAAAATCCTGTCTATCTGTATCTAAGATGGCATGCGTTTGACCCAGCCACCGAGACACACGCACCCAGAGCCAAACCGCACATACTGGTTCACTCTTAAGAAAACGAAACCCATTATCCCACTGGGGAACATACATACAGAACAGCATGTACAACGTACTGGGGTAAAGAGACCGGTTGAGCTCATTTCAAAAGCCAGACATAAATGCATCATGATCAGCGGACCAGCCACTAATCCACACAGCAAGTTGAGAATTACATTTCAGGTGCAAGAGCTGCTTCAAACCAGTGCATCTTTCTAAATGCTCCACGTTAACCCCCATAAGGTTTTTCTAGCAGTGAAAATGAGGGATGCAGGTGAAGTAGCACATGCAGCCACAATGACAAGATTTTTCCTAAACAGAGGCTTCTGAGCTTAGCCAGGGATGCTGAAGTCAAAACAAGTCGAGGGCTCTTCCCATTTTGCGGTATGGAACATAGCGCTTGAACTAGAAAATATTCCTGTCCAAGGATAAGGATTTTATTTTCTTTTAAAGAAATGAGGAGAGAGGGAATGTAGTCTTGGCTATGGAATGGAGCAGCGGTGCTTTTCGCACTCTAATGACAGTAATCAACAGGGAAATAGGGAATGTGTTATTTTGTCATGTCAGATTTCCTCAGCATAAGCAGCTCATGATAGTTTTGCGATGGAAGTTAGAGAAAAACTGACAGACCTGTGATTTCCCAAAGGAAACAAAGCAAACATAATCTACTTTGAAAAAAATCTGATTTTATTTTTGTATTGAAAAGACCTGTCAATTTAAATAGATGTTTATTCCATTCATGGTCTCAACCAGTGTTGTGTGTTAACATTATTCAGAACTGTATAAAAAGCCATTTGTGTTACATCGGTTAACATCCTAGAACACTGGGGGAGGGCGGGGTTTGAAGCAGCTTAACATTAAAAATAGGATGTTCCCAAAAAACTTACAACTGATGCAGCATCTTCTATTCTAATTTTATAGGAGCTGAAGCATATTGCAAATACAACTCAAGTTATTTGGTCTTCAAAAAAAAAAAAAACAAACCCAAAACACCTTTAAAACCAGATTGCTTTCATAGCAATATTGAAGCTGTGAGCTGAGAGCACACACATACACCCTGGTGTGTGCAAACACACACGGAGAACCACACTGAGCACAACTGGACACCCCATTCAGTATTTGGATTACGTATGCGCTCTTCTGAATCCATGACAGCTGTAATTTAAAATGCTAGTTGCCTTTTAAAAATATAAAATAAAAAATCTCTACACGGTTTCCATGGAAACCCAAGATTCTGCACAATCAACTGACATTTATTACTAATGGTGCTCTGAAAAGTTCTCTTCTCTAGTGAAAGGGCCAGATTCCAAAACCTTTGCTCAAACATGCACATACCTAATCAAAGCCAATGGACAGGGGAGAACATGGTTTAGAAAAAGGGTGGCAGGGTAAAGGTCTAGATTTGAAAGATCACATGACAGATTGTCATTCAAAAAAAGTTTTAAAATCATTCTTTGGTTTATTTCCATGATTCTCAACACTGTCTGAAAAGCCCAGAGACAGCCACATGAGAAACCATAGCTCTAAAGCAAGCCCCCAGCATTTTAAAATCTTGTGTATTAAATGTTCAGAAGACTACAGGAATTCAGAGTACCCCTTACATTCATGTCCCCAAAAATCTAGTAACTGCTTAAGTGCATGCACTGAGGCATGACCGGCATGCCTGTAAATTCATATTGTTCAAGTTAAGAGTAAATATAGCTGCAAAAAACCCCACCCACCTATAATTAAATGGTCATTACTAGCAATACTATAGTGACTGTCTTGTTATTAAAGAAATGCAGACACGGTTTCTGCCTGTTTGGCTCGCTCAACCGAAAGGAAGCTGTCTGCTCGATTTAGAAAGAAAGCAAATTTTAAGAATCCAAGGGAGTTTAATATTTCCATGTTCCTGGGGTTAATTATTAATGTAAAGATGTAGACAAACGGCAAGTACATGAAAGCATATCTCGTACATTCCAAGGTTTGGAAGTCGAAAGCAGATCTTAACTTCCTTACGCTTAAATGTTATGGTAGGCTTGGAAAACCAGTCAGAAGTGATATAACATTTCCATGAAAAGCAAAGTAGAACTAAGTCTAACTGGCATTCGTATGCAAGCAGTTCTTGCTACGCTTTATGTAAGGCAGATTTTATTGCAAAGATAGTTACCAGTCTGCTAGTAGGAAGAAAATACAGGCAACTAAGAGAAGATGGCTGATAATTACTAGTGACAACTTCTATTTTTCTGAACAACTCAGCTTTAATGTACTTTCTAGAAACAGCATTTTCATCACTGGTTTTCACTTCCTTCCCCATCCCACGTTAAGTATCAAAAATCAAGACTGGACAAAATGAGTTGTGGATATTGACCAATCAACAACATCTCATATTCCAATGTTATTTTTAACTAGATCAAATATAGGCCTTTCTTTATAACCTACTGCCAGTGGTTGCTTATAAATATCTGCTTGCTGCAATAAACACGGGTCATCAAAATATTCATTTGCAGTAACTACTTGGCACTAGGTTAGTATACTTGTAAAGTTTAATGGAAGTGCTTCTGATGTACATACGAGCACTTAAAACATCATACTTTTAACACTTAGTTTTTGGGGTTTTAATATCTACAGTTACAGTTTTCACAAGCATTTCTGAAATTATTAAAACTCTTCCGAAGTTTAGAGGCTCCTGTCTCAGCACATCTACGTTTCTCAACAATTACATAATAGCTAATTTAACATTCTCGCTCCCTATGCTGAGACGACATAGTACCAAAATTTAGCTATAAAAAGAGGCATTTTCGGTCAGACTGACCCCCTCTGTCCCTTACCAGAAAAGCAACACAGCTCAAACCTGTCTCCTCCCTCCAGAAAAAGACACCTAAGGCCACAAATTTACATTTGCCAGAATATCAGGTGTGTTTCTCTGTTCGTGGCAACTGTGTACATGCCCACTTAGAGAAATACAGTATGAAAGCCCCACCACCACCTTGAAGGACAAACCACCTCAGAACCCAGTTTAGGCAGCAGTGCGTATGGAACCACGTTACATCGAAACTGTGTGTTAAAGCCATTTCAGCTAGTTCAACTAGTTTCTAACAATGTTTAATCAAAATTCCTAATTGCAGGAAAGGAAAAAAAAATAATCTTAATGTAGAGAGAGGCAAAAAGATGCAAAGATAACCACCACGATGACCCAATAGCAAAAGCTCCTGTTTAAAGGTTTTCTTATGCTAAAAAAGGCACACAACCCCTTGTGAACTAGAGACAAAAGCTAGCGGTACTACAGCAATAAACCCAGAAGAAAAAGCCTACCAGAATTACCCAATTGCCTACTGGGAAGGAACAATGAAGTAGACAGGCCGCTCTTGCTCTGTTTTGTTTGCAGGGAAGTGGTCAAATTTAATAGTCAAATTTCGCCACATTAAGAAACATTTAACAAAAGCTACCCCAAGAAACCAGAACAAAACCTGACCTTTGGGTCAAAGACCACAGACAGGCCTTTCCATAGCATGTAGCTGAGTGAGTTCAGAGATTGGCAATGAAAGAAAAAAAAGCTTTAGACATGTGATGGGAACAAGCTTTGGGATTTATCGAACAGTCACACCAAGCTTCTCCAGCACACGCACTCCCTTTTCTTGGTATTCTTGTCGGGTCATCCAGAAGTTGTCTTTGTCTTTCATGATGTCTGCTAGAACTGCGCCACCCAAAAACACCATGTGCTTTCGACGAGGCGGATCCTCAATTCGGATCTTAAATTTCTAAGAAAAAGAAAAGAAACCGTTACTAGGATTCTTGAAACAAAGCCGTTCAAAATAAAATGGTGCTTTCCGATAGAACGATGAAATGGAAACTGTTTAGTGATAAAAATGCAACAAGAAAACTGAAATGCTAGCATAGGGCACTCTGCGTGAGCCTCCAGCTTGCACAACCGAAGTAAAATAACTACTTTGTGCTGGAAATGATAGACAGCTATTGACACTTTCTTCAAAATGATACTTTCAGTGTATCCACAAAAAGCCCAGGAATCAGAATACAAAATTAAATACTATATTTTTGCATTTCATGAACATAGTAAAGAGTAAAATACTTCGATGGCTAAAATTATCAGAAGTAACCAGATCATAAAATCACAAAATATTTTAAAATCATACCAAGTTTTAGAATGGCAGATGGGACAGATTTTAAATTTACACATTCTAGATGAGCTTAACTAATTAATATTCCCTCAAATTCTTTGATGCTAAAGCTCTAACCCCAAGAGCAAAAATGAGTACAGTCAAAGCTATGTGTGAAATACTGTTTTAGACTTAAAACATTCTGTACAATTGAGTCATTCCGCATAGCTGCAAAAGATCTTTAGAGAACACCGTGTTAAGAACCAGGGAAGTTCAATTCAGTTCAACATTCGAAACTCCACTCAAAGGAATTTTCTCTGTAAATATCTCCTCCTCGAAAAGCAGAGAGCATTACAATGCAGCATTACCTCTGTAATGTGTGTGTGGCTGTTGTCTGCTTATCACAGTAACCAGTGAACAAGGGAAATTTATTCCACTTGAAGGTGTATGAGAACTCTAGCCTTTGAGTATTTCACTTATAGCATGAGCCAAAACTTTCAAAGATTAAAAAAAATAAATCATTTTTTGCTCAATGACGACCTTCTAAGGCACAACAACTCATAAGCTTCATTAAACCTACCTTAACAAGTTGTGCCCTAGCAGTTAACAGCCCATTCTACATTCAAACTAACCCAAGATTTCTGACTACGTGGTTCCCTCTAGCGGGGACTCAGGATAAACCTCGGCCCCAGACAAATAAAGCGAAGACTTGGTGCCTACCGAGAGTTTTTCCACGTCTCCTTTCAGAACTCGTTCCAGGTAGAGCTGTTTAAGTTCCCGCTCCAGTCGCGACGGCAGCCCGGGGTACATGGTGGACCCTCCAGACAGCACAATGTGTTTGTAGAATTCAGACCTGGTCAAGAAAACAGGCGTTCTGGTGTTATTTTGTATGCTCTATAGTACAAGTAGGTACCTGTACGTACAGGGGAGCAAATAAAAATCTAACAAATGGTCACTACACAAAACCAGCTTCTGTGATTTTGGCAGACTTGCTTGTGCTTTTCCAGGTGTCCCAGAAAGCAGCATTAAAAATAATAAAAATAAAAATTGCACTTTCAGGATTTTATCCTTGCATGTTCATACTAAAATAGTCAAGTTTCCAGGAAACCTGTGGAGTTTCAAGGAGTCTCTCAGATTGACCCCCACACCCAGTCTATACCCTCCCCAGCAGGGCACATGTCAGTGTCCAAAGCAAAAGATGTTATATTGTTTGAACGCAGCTCTCATATCGCCCCGAACCCGGATGGAACAGGCTTCTGTTCTTACCTGGTATCAATATCAGCAGCCTGGATGGTGTTAAACAGCAATTCGGCCACACCAACCCCCTCTACGTTGATTAAGTGAGGCTGGAAGAGAGCCTCTGGTGCCTCAAACCGTTCTCCACCGACTTTGATAATCCTGCCATCTGGGAGCTAGGGAAGAAAAAACACCATTTAGAAGATTACTTTTAGCTACTTCAGATGCTAAACAAACCAAGAGGAAATAACCTATGCTGTTCCCTAATGCTTTAAAACAGGAAATTGTTGATAATTATCATGACTGCAAGCAGTCATTCAGTGCTACTGAAAGAAGACACAAATTCTCCAATCGTTACACGATTCACTTAGAGACATCAGGGACCAGATACGTCGATACCGACATAACAAACATTTCCTTGCAACACAGCTCCCAATATCCATCTAAAAGATGATCTTACAGCAATGTAAGAGTAATGCTTTCCTGCAAGTTCTTTTCTTCCATGTGTGATCACAGGAAGTTTCCACTAAGAGCAGGTTTGTTGCTCTTGTCACCAGATATCGGTCTCATACATGTCACTGCACGATCTGACGTGCTAGAGTAAGTCCACTTTCTCTACAAGTTCCCAGACTATAATGTTCAAATTTCAAGGATCTACAATGACAAAAATCAGTACAAAGTCATGTGGAAAATATGAAAAAAACCCAAAAAAAGCACTTTAAAAAGTTTTCCCAGAACCAAGTAATCTCATTTTACAGATTCCTCTGTCTGGGAAGCGAGCTAAGGCCAAGAAAAAAAATAGGAAGGAATCAAAGCTTAACGCTACCTGAATTTAAACTTATGAAGTTTAGGACAAGAAAAGCTATCTCAAAACACTCACTGTGTAGGATTCAACTAGTACTGTGGTCTCTAGTGCCAGTTTCTGCTCCTGTTCGATGTTGTATCCCACGTAACACAGCTTTTCCTTGATCATGCGAACAGTCTCGAAATCAGCAGAATGGTTGAACGCATACCCTCGCAGTAAGAGGAGCTGGAGGGAACATAGTGGGTCAGCAGTTAATGAGAGAAACAGTAGAGATCCATTTATCAGTAGGTGTGTATATTCAGACACGTATCTTTAAAACTTTGTCTCCTTTATTTAACTGCAAATTTAGTATTAAGTCAAATCTGTCACAATTCATTATTACTAGAAAATCAGAATAGCAGCAGCATGACCCCAAGTGGGAAATTTTCTTTGTCATCACAACTTTCAGTATAAGTGTTACAAAGACAAGTGAAAGATAACCAAAATAATTCTTCTATTTAGAACTTCAGTTCAGAAAACTCCAATATTACAGTTTAACCATAAAATTTGTCAATCCAGAGTGGTGTTTATATTTAAAAAACCCAGTCTATAAAACATACTGTCTTATTTAATAATCACGCAAGAATGGCTACGCTATTTTCCACACAGTAAGAAAAAGTCTTTCTGAAAACAGATGAGTAGAACTATTAGAATACAATTTTATTTTAGTTTTATATCAAGAAAGACAACTCACCAATAATATTATATGTGATTTAAATAAGAAAACATAATAAGGATAGACTGAAGCAATAGCGAGAATACGCTTCTTTATGTCATTAACGTGAATAATACAGGAAAAATGTAAAGTGGTTTCTTGCTATCAAGGGATTTTAACCTGAACCGATGTACCACAGATACCAGCCTCAACCTTAAAAATTCTTTCCTCTTACCTTAATGAGGTACCTAGTGATATCCCTCCCAGCGATGTCTAACCGTCTGGTGAGATGAGGGAGAGAGAAACCTTCATAAACTGGGCAAATATGAGTTACACCATCTCCAGAGTCCACAACAACACCAGTCAACAAACCTAAAAGAATGGGGTGGAAGAAAAAAAAAAAAAAGGTATGACTTTTATTAGCACCTTCATAAATAGAGCAGAATAGTAGCAAGCTTAACACAGTTTTTTTTTAATTGTAATCTTAATACAATTTCAGTTCTCCCAGCCATCATTTTGGGAAAAGTAGTCACAATTTAAAATTTAGTTATCTCCATTCAGCTGGATTTTAAATTTAAGGTTTTCATAGGAGTTTTAGAAAAAGTATTACCTCTACTTTTTCCTAGATCCTTATAACTACCATTCACAATTTAATCTAGCATTTTGACATATTAAATAGACATCTTCAATTGCACTCTAAAGAGAAGATCATCAAATGCTTGATGGGTCAGAAATTCCTCCTTAGATTCACCTGTATATGTGCAATCTTATATTAATTTCTCAAATCTTAAAATAAAGAGGGACATTTACTCTGCAGAGGCAAGGTACATTGGTTTGGTAATTTGCTCAAGCTTTGTGAACAGAAGGCAAACAACTTGGTTATTTGCCTTGAATGAACCAAAGAACAAACCTTGGTTCAGTTGTGAGATCAGATCCGCAGATTTATTAGTGAACTGGAATAACCGCCATGTAAACACAACAAGTCTTGCAATGGGACACACGCAGTGAGGAAGGAAACAGTCACAGGGGACTATACCAAACTCCAATAACTTGTGAGGAACTGCCAGCGAATTTCCTTATAAGAACTACGTTTTGATATATAAACCCCTTTGCTTTTAAAAGGTACACGAGCGCACAACATTCCAGATAAAATCAACGTCAGTCTTAAGAGAGTTTTAACAGCGGCAACAAAACGTGGTGCACTGAAATGAAGCACGTCTCGGCATGTAATTTTAGCCACTACTTCAATGTAATGTAAATAAGTAGGATGTTTTAAAGTTGTGGGGTTTTTATTCATTTATTTTAATTTTCAAAAGCAAACGTTTATTTACGTGCCACTTGGTTTTTATATCTTAGAAGGTCCTCAGCTTTCTTTTAGATGACAAGTTTGTGGAAACACTGTGGACTGCTCTAAGTTGTTTTACATATTGTTATTCACAAAGTAGTTGAGCACTATACAGTAAAATACATGTAAAATTATAGTAGAATATAAAACTGTGTATATTAGTCCATTAAATACTCATAAGGAACCATAAAAACAAGGCGGGGGGGCAGGGAAGGAAGAGATTTGCACAGATCATAGCAAATAAAATTAATATTCAGATCTGCAAAAGTAGTTTTGGTTCAGCTACTTTCAATGACTTGCATAACAAAACTACCCTCCCAGGATCCCATCACTTTTGCTCTTAGACATAGAAACTACGGTGACATGTTAGTGGACAAAGATATTTAAATATTTCCTGCTAGATGACAGTTAAATACAGCAAGCCACAAATAAACAGATGTAAGAAGCCATGTTATTAGAACTCCCGTGCTTGCGTAATTTCTTAAAATCCTGGATGGATTGCAGCCAGCGGTAGAATTTCTATCAAATTCAGTGAATCCACTATTTTCTCCTCAGGCTGAGGATCATTTATCTACAGTGAAAGAATCAACATTTTTTTTTAACTGACTGCAAAGCCACCTAGTCACCTCCTTGAAATTCACTTGTAATCATGTTTTCCTTTATCAGAAAATCAAAAGCATGTCGCTAAGACTTGATGCCAAAGGTTAAATGACTGTATCCTGAAACGACAGTTTTGATAAACCGGGCTTTTGCATTTACAAGCATGTCTCCACCGTTGGTCCATGAAAATGCTGACAGTGGTGCCTCTCAATAGTTCCTCACAACAAAAAGCAAGCCCATAAGACAGAGCTGAGCTTGTTTGTAGCAGTGCTGAATTAAGCCCAAGACCCATTAATACCACATTAGAACTTTGGCTCAGCAACGTATTTATAAATTAAATGGATTTTAAGTTATCTTTGCCTACCTTGAGCATACAAAGTAAGAACAGCCTGAATGGCTACATACACCCCAGAAAACTGGTATGTCTCAAACATAACCTGTAAGAGGGAAGCAAAAATTAACATCCAAACCAGGCCAAATACTTACACAAAATGTCACATATGTTTGAAAACTGTATTTCTATAATGTTGTTCTTTTACTAATCAAAAACTCTTTCCAAGAAATTTCTACATAAACATTAGAAACCTACTTGCTTTATGGCAGTAAGTAACACATTCGGTTCTATACCTTACCTGTTCATACAAGATGAGCCATTTGAAATATTCCACATCCCTTTAGCAACGAAAGTGAACACTTTCAAGAAACCCACACATCAATTTTTGAAGCTTTACTAAGCCATTTTCCAAAGTGCTTAAGGAGTGGGAGGCAGTACTTGTAGACCAGCCAAGTATTTCCTTAAGTGTGACTTGGGAATGAAATGTTTGTTAATGGTCGTATGCTCTAAATCTAATGAAATTCAAGGGTTTTCTTGTTCTTCATATATCAAGCCCTACAGACTTTGTACAACTGCAGACTATGCCAAGACAAAACTAAACAGACTCTTAAGCATATGGGTCTAGAATCATCCCAGTGTTAGAGGTTGTTCTCTTGCATCTGGGCCTTATTTTCCCCTTCTTTGAAGCACAAGTGATCACAAAATTCTAAAAATCAGTGCAAAATCCACTACAATTGAAATAGTACAGGTAGGGCTACTCAGTTACTACATACAGAAAAACCACAGGTTTGCAGAACTCCTACTGAAACATGAAAAGTAACTGCTTGTCTCGTAGATTAGGTTCTCCTAACCACTAAACTAGTTTCAGTGAAAAAACAGAGTCTAAGATTAAAGGATGCAGAGTTTATAGAATCTTCTTTCTAAACACAAAAAGGCCAAGTAAACAAATCACACTGTACAGCAGTTCTCCCCTCAAAATGCTTTACCAGGAAAAAAGGATGAACTCTGATTATTCCAGCATATACAGAAGTTTTGGTTTTGCTGTTCTGCAGCCTCCTGAGCACTTCTGCAACTTCCAGGATTAGAAAGTGATTAAATTCTAAGTACTCCCACAGCTCAAGTAAAAGATATCTAAATATTTTTTTTAAGAAAAGCTGATGCCTGACAATTTTAGAATTCTGAACTATTTAAAGAACCACCTCTGCTAGAATACCGTGATTTTAAACGGCTGGCTCATATCAAAAACCTGATCCTTGCAAAGTCAAGTTAATTATTCATAGCTGTATTGAGCACGAGGCAAAACCCCTGGGAAGAGCGATGCCGCTTTTCTCGGGATATTTGCTGTGAGCATGCAACACAGCAGAAGTCAAGCAGAAAGGAACACAGAACATCCTGCCAGGAGAACATCACGCTTTGGGTTTTTATAAACCGCCAATGTGAACTGGGTAATATCAAAAGAAATTCAATACAGGAGTCGGGTGCATGGGCTAAGTGTGAGCAAGGCATTTCCAGGTTGGCTGGTAACTTCCGTACCGGCCACAATTTAGCACATACGCAATCGCTTCAGAAACAAGAAGCAGAAGTGTCCACCAGAAAAAGGAACAGCTTGAAGGGCAACAGCTCAAAAAGAGATCCTATTTGAGTAGTCATTGCCTAAAACCAGCATTATTCCAAAGGATGAGTCTTTCAAACAACCCGAGCGCTTAGAAAATAAGAAACTATTTTAAGAAAATCCAAATTATCATCTTCGTGCAACAAAATTAATATTCAAATGGCGTTAGTTACTGCTTTCACATGTTGAACTAAAACATAGAAGCCACTGCAAAACCCTTTCATAACCTATATGCAGGCTGTTGAAGGGTTGTTGTTCTTTCTTTCAAGACATCTAGGTCTCTTCTATTTGACATGAAAAATGCCTGGACATGGGACATATATGTTAACAAATCTTAAGATGCTAACACTGAGCAGGATGCTCTGAAAAGATTCTACTTGTGACAGCAGCTTTTGGATTATGTACCAAGCGATGTCCTAATTTGGCACGGAAAGGATGAACAAAAAATTGGGAAAAAAGAATAAGGAACACTAGGTTGGGATTACAAGAAGTGAGTGTGCTGGAATATCTCCAGAGCTACATAATAGGCGATTATAGCCTGGCTGTTCCTGACCGTCCTACAGAATGAGAATGCAGCAGATAACTGGAGGCAAACAAACAGCAAACACTCAGTCAAGCTGAGGAGCAACCAGTGTTTTGTACACGCTATGAAAGAAACAGCGCTTTTAAAATATACATTTTACAATATAGCTGTCATGTGAATACTTGCTGCTGTCACTAAGTGGCTGAGTTTGCTGGAGCAATGGGGTGAGGAGAGAGAATGACAGGAAATAGAATGAAGTACAGCGTAAATAATTATATATCATCTTGATATGGTCCAGATGACTGAGCTTTTCTTTTAAAATGTTACTGTACTGTATCACAAAATGCAGAGACATTATTATATTTACTGCGGGCTTTAGGAAAAATCTTAATTCAGTGCTCTGCTTCACACTGGGATAGCTTCCCTGAAAATCAGGAGTCCATGTCAAAAACAGAAGGAGTATAAATATGTGGCAGTTAAAAACTAAATATTGCTTGTCTTCAGAACACTGTGATCCATTCAAAATATTAATAGAAACAACGAGCTTCTGTTGAACTCAAATTTAAATTTACAAAAATGGATTTTAGGCCTCCCTAATCCTCTGGATCATGATTAAGTATCTACAATCTCTGGAGTGATTTAAAAAAAAGCAAATGTAGCAATACAAACATTTTATCAGACTTCAGAAGCCATGCAAGACCTTTCAATTTATGGTATATAATTACTTGATCCCAGAATAACTAAACCCCAGCCTTTTGTGTTTAGCAGGAAAACAGAAACAAGAACACTATTGTAGACAGCTGAAAAGCAAAGAAGCCTGAACAGGAAATTTCAACCATTCCCACTACATGGAGGCCACCCAGAAAAATCCACTATGTCCATCACACCACAGCTGACCGATATACAATAGAGTGTATTACTAATGTTACAGTACATAATACTTAGGTAATAGGTCTCTAATGACCACAATTGCTAAGAAATGCTGAATTTAGATTGTACGGTTTGATTTTTTTCACCTAAGTTTTTCCAACTTTGCTTGCTCCTAAGTCACTCAAAGAAAGATTGGTGCAAATATATTCACTGCCACATTGCAGAAAGCATTACTGTAGCTGTGACAACAAAAGGGCTTAAAAGGACAGGTCAGCAGGTAATGATAAAGGCAAATTTTTGTTAGACTAAGCAACAGATTTGGGAAAAAATATATACACACACAAGCTTTCATATTCAAAGTTCAGATAAATGCATAAGGTTTCAAACATAGAATCTATTTTTCCTGCCCTATCAGCTAATCTTACAACACATTAATTATATTTTTGTTACACTGAATACTTACATTAATTGGAAATACCTACGATGCTTGAGGAAGGAAAAAAAAAAGGGAAACTAAACGTTTTGTTCTCCTCAAATATTACTGCTCTTCAAAACTGATTTTTGTTGTATAGCACTAGAGCTAAACAATATACATCTGACAACCTACTTCTTTAACGCAAGGTTCAGATGGAGCTCAGGTCGCCCAGGGCAGCACTGTGAGACAGAGGATGCAAGACCCAGGCTTTCCTTCTTAGAAGGCTTTCATTGATAATCCCTAGCATTAATCAAAGATAGATTACTTGGTTGTCATCACACCTCTGTCTCAGCTCCCTCCAACACTACTCCATCTGCTAAGCATCGTCTTGCTCAAGCCTCAGTCTCCTCTGAAACATGACTGCCTTACAGAAGTGTAAGTCACAGTAATTACCATTAATCCAATAGCTATTAATCAATGTATCTTGGATATATGAAGACAAACAAGTATTTCTACTTATGTGTCTTACTGGTGACACGGCTTGAGACAAAAAGCCTGCTCACACCTTTTGAATTAAGTCGGTTTGTTTGAATTTCGCCACAGTAGCCCTCATGACTATGGCTGAGGATGAGATTTGGTTAGAAAACAGAACTGCTTAGCCTGAGAGAGTTACCAGGTGTTCCAAGAAGTTAAAATCTCCTAGTGATGCTCCAACAACAGTATATAGATCAGTTTCTACCAGACAGACATACCTCCACAATCTTCTCTCTATTTTTAGTTGGATTCATGGGAGGTTCCGTGAGTAATATTTTACAATTTTTTGTGTCAATATTAAGTTTTTCTGGTCCAAACGTGTAATCCCAGAGGTGCTTCATATCATCCCAGTTCCGAACGATGCCATTCTCCATCGGATAATTCACTTCCAGCATTGAGCGTAACTCACTTGCTTCGTCACCAACCATGAGATCCTGTAAAGTTTTAATACAGAAGCATGTCAGCGCTTGCAAAGTTTTCCAAACATGAACATCCTCAAGAATGCCAGTGAACAGCTCCAGCCTGTGTCCAACTGTCTTCTTAAACAACACCCACATTTTAGAATCATTTTCAGACACTTAAGAGAAAAGCGGAATATATTTCATGTAGTATTTAAATTTGGTTGTTACCCATCCCAAACCTTTTCCAAAATAAACTTTGTTAATTCCATTGTCCAATTAACCTTAGGCAAACCAATACACCCTACTACAGCTGGATACCACAGAGACCTCTATAAGTACAGATGTTTCTCCACTGATGCCTCCAAAATTCTTTTATCGAATACTAATTTCAAAAGGCTGAGATGCAAAATAGCACACAAGGGTAGTAGGTGCAATTGGCAGAATACTTTTCCATGCATGTTGCAAATTTCTGTGCACAATACCAAAAAAGGAATAATGAGTGGTGAATAAGCATACCAAACAGTAGCAAAAGCAAATAGGAGATTAGAAGTTCCACACCAGACGTTAAAAGTAACAATGGTTTACATATTGCCCGTGTCAGTAGGGTGTGAAGAGACACATCTCTATATAAAATATACCCTTGTCTGTTCCATGCCAAAAGTCCCAAGGCAAAAACCCCAGTAATGCATTTTTACACAAACACAACCAACTAATGCATAGTTTGTATAGGCATTTCACACTGATTGAGCAATCTGTTTATTAAAGTTAGTTATGCAAACATTGCACATTCAAATTAGTAGCATCATATCTCCTCCTTTCCCACGTATTTCCCAGAGGAAGTATGCATGTTTTCTAAGGAAACCTTAACTGAATTGCTCATATTTAGCCTAGAAGAACATATTTCCAGGTACCAATAGCACCATGCTAGTATTATATTCTTTTCGCTGCAAAAAAGCCCCAGCTGCTTCATACAAAAATACACCACCACAGTTTGCAGTTACGGTGGCACAGAAAACTCTGCAATGAGGGTTACTCAATCTACTATTCAATGCTAGGGGAAAAAAGATGCACAATTAAAAATCCAGCGTCCACTTTCTAATGCCCTTTTAAAGAAGTAACCTAAACAATTACTGTTGACTATATAAAAACGAAGTTAATTGAAAATAGTTTAAATCAAACCATTCCTCTCCCAGCCCCTCTCCCTGACAAGGCATTTTGCTTTCCCTTGCACAGCACATCACTGTACAGAAGTCAAGACTCTAACGTTTTAAATCAAATGCACTCTACTGAAACCGTACTGTGAAAACCACACCATGCAGCCACGTTACTCCTGAGAATTTAAGATGACAGAAACTCCACCAGTTAGAAAAATCCCAAGTCTTTTTTTTGTGCATTGTTCTTTGAGGCTCTATGCTGCTGAACAGGACGCAGCCCAGGAAAAGCCGCTATTCAAATGTGCAATGAAAGTCGCACAAAACTTTCACATCCTTTTAAAACAAAGTTAAAGGGCAGAACAATTGTTCTCAAGAGCACTCTTAACAAACACGCACACTTGGCAGGTGAGGAGGAAGGAGGACAGCACAACTGCATTTGCAGAGAGGAACCCATATGACATTCAATGTTGCCACCACTTTGGTACTCAGTAATATTTGTCTAACTGAAATCAAAGTTTTTTCAAGCTCTTGGTTCGTAATGTTAAATATAGCAATTTCTGCTGTTAAAGGTGCGGAGCTCATGTTGATCTTTGAGAGTTATTCTCGCATCTTGCAAAACTACAGGTTGTGTAGCATTTAGAAGCAATACATAAAATATTCTCATTAATTAGTTGCTAGTAAACCAAAGCAATGAACAACTTCCAAAATAAGTATGTATTCAAATGTAAAATGTAGGACAAGACAAAACAATGAATAGCATCAAAAAGTAACATAACAGCTACTAAGTCCCATCAAGCAAAAATGGTAAACAAACAGCATAGGGGCACCTCACTTACCATCTTTTTGTTATTCTACTTCAACAGGTCAAGAAAGGTGAAGAAAGAAGGTAGAAGCAAGAAAGTCAGAAAAGGCCTAAATGAAATTCTCAAATTATTTTAAGTACACAGTAGAAATAGGCTGAAAAGAGATGCATGTACAGCGGGAAATGGTCCGAGTTAGTTCAGTTAGGGCCAGGCTAGCGTTCTCAGGATGTCAGCTTGAACTGTCTTTTAAAGGACCCTATTGCTACACGTCCCTGGTGAGTCATATTTACACTTCTTACATTGCAAACAAGATCAGTATATCTGCTTCTTTCTCATAAATAGGAGTCTGTGCATAAATATTCTGTAACAGTGGAGTCTGACCCTGGGCAAGGTGTTTATATGAACTAGACAAAGACTCCACAAAAGGCATTTTACCATAACTAGCTCTGACAAATACTAAATTTAAATTTTGTTTTAAATATTCTGCTTTAAATACACAAGAACTGAAAACTGTAACATAAAAGCATTCACCTATAAGCAGGCTAATCTGTCCATATATCTTGGAACAAAAACCCCAAAAGAATCAAATAAGAGATATTTACTGAAGTTATGGCATCTACTCTCAGAATGGAAATAAGTAATCATGAAATGCAGTAGTAAAAGTGTGTCTCAAAGCTCTTTCCCTATAGCGAGCCACAAAGGTAGGAAGATAATTAAAGCAGCTGGGAAGCACTGTGAGAAATTTGAAGCATAAGTCTACGAACGTTGTCCAAAATTATACTACAGCAATTTTTTCACAATTATTGAGATTTTTCCTCCTTCGATTAAATTTACTTTGAGTCACCTAAACTGTCAAAAGCCACACGATAACCATCAGCACCACCAGGGCAAATCTATTTATTCCGCGAATTGTGTCAGAGGAAAAGTGCGTAGAGTTTCTGGCAGCTGCCTTTGCACAGGCAGCACCAATGAGGTTGGTTGGAACACGTCCCTCTGCCTCACTTCAAATCCACAGACTGACCTTCTCCAGGCGCTGGCAGAAAACGAGCAGAACTGTAGGACATGGACTATGGCTCAGCGGGTCTGATCTGCCCTAAAATCCTGATTGTTTTGACTCACCAAAGCTACTCATCAGTCCTGCCTTCCTAAGAAGGTTATTAAGCCTCAAACCTGCTGCAAAGATTAATAAGTCAGTAAAAGCTAAGAGCAGCATGTATGCTTCTGGTTTTAGAGTTTTAATGTTGCGATATCAAGCAAAATAATCCCAGTAATAACTGGTTTTTTGTGTTTATGTCCTAAACTGGGGACTGAGTAAGAGTAAGCTATAGCCCTGCTGCTGGCTCAAATGAGAATTCAGAAGGAAAACAGGACAAAGCAACTTGAAATCAGTAACTCAGTAGCTGGATGATAACCACTGTCTGGCTCAGCTTCCAGACTCTTTTCACATAGTTGCTGAATTTCACAGGAAGGGCAGCTTTTCTGAATAGTTTTGAAAAGTTAAACTGATAATCTTCTTGACAGCTTCATTTACGCAGTTTTAAACTTATCCTAGAAGAACTTGCAGTGAATACAGTGAATAGCTAGAATTAAATTTTGGCATAAAACTCATCTGCTAAAATACTTTTTTTTTTTTTTTTTTAGGAAATCTCCAAGAGTCTCACAAAGAAAAGAAGCACTCACGCTTAATAAGTCTTTGTATTGCATTATCCTACTGGGATACCTGAAGTATCTGTGGCAGGGATTTCTTCTCTTGACACATTGTTTCCTTCAGAAAGAGTGACAAGCTGTTACACAGGAAGATACTATAACACTTCTAGGAAGAATCTAGACACAGTTTTTACCCTCTAAAATACACCCACGTGATCCATGCTCAAGCAGAAGACGGGCAACACAAGCCAAATTACAGTTTACTGGTTCTTTCGCACTGATCACACAGCGACTACCCACTTCCACCTCCTATCTCTCCAATTCAACACTGTCATCTGTAATTATATTAAATTATCAGATAATCAGAGGATATCAAAACTGGCAGGACAAGCTGTATCAGATCAGCCGCAAAGAAAACATGATGTCAACAACGAGATTCCATGCAAGAGGATTTTTCTTGGACTTGTAAATCACTGCGTAACTTTCATAAAACTTCACCAGGACTTCCTTGAAGAAATTGTCACACAAAGTTCAAGTAGATATCTGAAGAAACATCTCTCCCTAATTCTTGCAAGAGAAAGATTTTTTCCCTTTCCTTACAAAAAACTCCCGTCTACTGTGAAAGGGAAAGATCTCCATCTTTTCAAGCAAATTGTCCCAGCTGATGCAAGGTAAGTGCTATTGCAATGTTAAAATAAAAAGCACATTTTGGAAAGGTTGGAAAGATCTGACGTCTTTCATCCTCTTGTCTCCCCCACATGGCCTTCTGCTGATAATACGTTTTACAGGCAGCAGCAGCCATCAGATAACTGAAGTTCTCCGAGTCACCCATAGATTCTGAAAATAATGTAGAAGACTGACCAGATTTTACTTTTTCTTTTATGAAGCTGCTGCTCAGAAGCAACAGGGAAGGCAAAATTGAAAGTATGTACATGTGTGTTTCTACTCGACCTTCAGTGGTGTAAATGAGGGCTTCTACAGTTCTGCATCACCTCCCACTTCTCCCTCAAGTTCCTGCTTCTGCCTTGCCCTCAAACTGGAGCTTCCACAATCGTCTGGTGAGGCGGTCAGAACTCTGCCAGGCAAAGAAATCACTCTTTTTCAGCTGGATCAGCCCACTGACGTGGCTCACCACACGACTACACAACCAGTACGGCCAGCACAAGGTGAGAATGTGTGGCTAGAAGCAAGAAAGGGAGGATGTGACCACAGCAGGGCCAAGACATTTACTGAAGCCTCTATTGCAAAAGCGACTACTAACATTAGAAGCGTTGCTCTGTAAGTATAAAATAAAGTGAGAAATGATAGCTCCCCAGACTTTAGAAAAAGATTCTCGGTGGCTCCCCCCACTCATTCCAAACTTGGAATAACACCCCAAGATGAAGTAGTCTGAAGAAAGCCTCTCCATCTCTAACTGGTGTGGAGTACTATGTCTACCGACAGCAAAAAGAAAACAAAAACAACAGAAACAATGAAATGCAAACACAACCAAGGCTAAACATCTCATACAAGATCACAGATTATTAACTGTGAGCAGAAAGCAAACAGTATAGAAAGACCTGGAATCTCTGGCAGTTCTTCAGCATTGTCTCAGAACCTCATAGTACAGCTCGGTGACAAATATCAACCACTTCTACCCAATTTCTGCCTTCTAATCTTGAGATCATTTACATATTGGCATTTGAAGCCCCTTTTTGCCCAGAACCACTTGAGCTCTACCTGCTGCCTCCTCAGCCCTACTATCTGAAAGGCCTCCAGTGCTTTAGATTATCCTCTTAATAACTTTGTAATATGTGACAGGCTAAAACCCAATACAGCAATTAATCAAGAGATACTGAAAAAACATGAAGGGGGAATTAAGGAAAAAAAAAAAAAAACATTTCCAAACATTACATAAAAGTCAAAGGCTGTCCTGAATTTTTAATCTGTCAGAAAGGAATAAAAATTTTTAAAAAAGAAAATTACCTTGATTTCAATGTTTCCCACTTTAGCAGTTGATCTTATAATGGGTCGTCCAACCAAAGCTGGAAAAATGTGCTCTGGAAAATTTGAGCCTGCATAGCCACATTTCACAAACTGAAAAAGAATAAATAACTTTATTAGAACATGCATTACTTTTCCTTACTAACAGAGACCTGTTTGTGAGTAAAAAATTAAAACCCCAGATTTAAGAGCATGTGCCCCACCAGGAACCGATTTGGTTTATACTTTCAAATCAAATTTACATGTTGAAGATGATATGTAGACCTGTAACACTGAATTCAAGTATCTTCCAGAATGTTTTCTGAATCAGACTGTCAGATTGTTGAGAAAGAGTACTACACCAACTAGGTACATTGAGACGTATAAACAAGTCCAGTGTACGATTTTGGATTTCCTGCCACTCTATAAAGAAGTTCTCTAGCAAGCTGAAACCCATTATCTTGTAATGGAACACTTTATAGAGCTTACCCAATAAGACCAAATTAAATCACCTTTCCAATCAGAGCACATCAGAGCCTAATGAATTACACAACAGAAAAAAGAAAGAAACCAACCAACCAAACACACACAAAAAAATCCCCACCAAAACCACACACCTTGTGAATTCAGGTGTTATGCTGTTATAAACAGTGTTTAACAGTGAACTAACAGATAGTCTGTGCAATTCAGATGGATTTCTCAGTTTCATCATTTTCAGAGTTTCTTTTAAGGATAAAAATCCAAGTATGCAGTAAGCACTTCTAAAAACAATAGCACAACCAAAACCTCAGCTGATGGTAGTTCACACCAAACAGGACACTCTTTCAGAATGTTTGTTACCCAAATATGTATGAAAGGAAGCTTTATATCATGGGGGCCCAAGATAGTGTATATACTAAGAAAACAGTGAAAATTAACTAAGCATTAAAAGAAAAAAAAAATACAGTCACTAGAGGAAGCTCAGTTGTACAACAAGAACTTCAAATGTGTCAGCAAGAAGTTACAATTTTAGCTGGTGGGGATCAGCAAATTGTGCTCTTCGGCTATCCAACTCTAATCATAGAGTCATAGAATGGTT